>VDFB02270651.1:35747133-35796602 GCA_007258455.2 Sequoia sempervirens | reverse complement strand
GAGTGATCTTTCAGTTTGCATGTCGAGTTAACTAGTTTGCATGTTCAGTTAACTACCTTGCATGTCGAGTTAACTTGATTGCATGTTCACTTAACTGAAGATTATCACTGAATGTCAACTGAAGTTTACATGCATGGCGATTTTGGTTGCAATTGTGAAGATTTTAGTGAAGATGGCGCTTCATCAAATGTCAATTGAAGTTCAAAAGGGACGAATTGAATGGTGAAGCATATTTTAGTGAAGTATGGCGAATTTGCATGTTAACTGAAGTCATGAAAAGGTCGCCATATTTAAGGTTAAATAGTGAAGCATAGTTTTGTGAAGCTACGCACTTTTTAAGGATGGCAACTGTAGTTCCAATAGGGTTGCTATATTTAGATGTTATATTGAAGCATAAATGTGAAGTTGGCGCATTCTTGAAGGCCAACTGAAGTCCCAAAAGGGTCGCTATTTTTAGAATATTTATTGCATGAAGATGGCGAACTTCTCATTTCAATTATGAATGTTAACTGAAGTTATCAAAAGGCACGCCTTAGGTTAAATGTGTGAATTTAAAGCAAGGTTGAAGATGGCGAACTTGATAAGATTGTTAACTGAAGCTAAAATCGCATGGTTGAGTTGAACTGAAGACTGGTAAAGCAAACCCTAATGCATGACCATTTATTTAGCTTGTTCGAGTTTCAGTTAACTATGATGGGGTCCAATTAGAAGCCAAGCGCATTTTTCAAGCATTCTTTGCTTAGTGCGAATTTTCTATGATGAAAATCTATATATTTCAAGCATGGCGTCCATTATTTCATCATCTTTTGCTCTGAAGCTCTTATTCTTTTTGAGCAACCAGCAAGCTTAAGGTGATTCAGGCGTCCGTTTTCAGCGTTCTTCGAAGCAACGAGTTCAGATTGTTCAAAGGAAGTCGATTCTAGACTTTATTTTCACTTTGCATGCAGGTTTTGTCAAAGATTCGAAGAAGGAATTTGCAGATTTTTCAGAAGCAGACAAGCAAAACTTTCTATCTTCTGTCTTATTTCTTCTATTTCTCACCTTAGGTACTTTCTTCGCATGTCAAAGAAATTCAAATACACATTCAGAATCTGATCATCAGGGTTCGCATATTTCAGCATTTGCAGCAAGACCCACGTCTTAGATTTTTTCGAGAAAATCGCCCCTTGCCTTCATTCTGAAGCTCTGTGCCTTTTTCCGAGAATCTCTTTGCATGTGGGCTTAAATCACATTTTTTCAAGAATCTAGCTATCTGGGTTTGTTCAGAATTCAGTTGTGCACAAAACCCATGTTCCAGAAAAACTTCGAAAATTTCTTCTGTCAGAGGCTATTTTTAGCTTTGTCCAGAGGTTTTCAGAAAGTTCTCCAAATATATTCGACTTTACAGTCAAAAGTCATCATTTTCAAAATGCAGTTCAACCTTATTGATTACAAGGTGAAATCAGCCCTTACACATAATTTCATCAAAACGTCAGATACAGACCTGAATCATGTTTATCCAGTGGTCAATTTGAGCAGTTTGGAGAATGTTAGCAGCAATTCGATGAAGAATCTTGAGCGTTCTGGGTTGCTGGCAGCGGCATCCATTCCTGTTTCTATCTTCGATCTTGAGTTTGTACTTGCTTGCATCAAGCATTATGACTCGTCTTCACGACAGATCAGATCAGTAGATGGAAGGGTTGTTTGCAGTCTCAATCCGAAGGACATAGAGAAATGTTTTGCTATTCCTCCTCGTTCAGATAACTTCACTGTGGTTCTTGAGGCTTGTGAGAAGATATGGAATGCTGATCAACAACGTTCACAGAGAAAAGTTGCTCAGAAATGGTTAACAGTGCAGAAGACTAATTTGCCTAAGAAGGTTGGTCGTGGAGAATTCAAAGAGGAAGTTGCTGTTTTGATAACTTTACTTAACCGAGTTACTGGTCAATCAGATGCTAGCACTTTCCGTTCATGGATGTTTTACTTGATTACCAGAATTCTTGATGGTACAGAGCGTTTTGATTGGGCTATGTTGATTAGTGATTGTTTACATCAGCAAATTACTAACTTTCTCAAGTATCACGAGTTTCATATGATATCCTATTTGGTCTACTTGGTTGCATTTCAAGGTAGCTACAGGTTTCTTAAAACCAATGGCACTTTCAGTGTTCAGCGTGTTCATGAGTATTATCCTCAGTTGGAGTTTTCTCAATCCGAGCAGGACTTCCAAGCAGTGAATGATCATTTTTCCATGAGAACCGTGAGAGATCTTGATGATGAGATGCACATTCGTATTTCCGCCGAGGCCAAATCAGCGATGGAAACTTGGGCGGATTGGTTTATCCAGTTTCCTACTTTCACATACCTTCGTGTTTATGGATATGTTGGAGAGCCCCTGATGTTACCAAGATACCCTTCAGATAAGCTCATTTTTATGGAGTTCCTCAGACAGATGCAGCACGTTCATTTCTTTCTTCGTAGTCGTCATAAGACTGCAGCTAATTTTCCATTCACATTGGGAATTTTCACATGTGATGCTGCAACAGATGCCAGGCATATGTCTACTGAGATTGAAAGGTTCAAACTCAAGCCTTATACTGAGAGGCGTTCCTATGATCCTCTTGGACATTATGCAAATCGGTTAGACCGAGGGATTGCACATGCGCCAACACTTGAAGATTTCTGGGCAAATTGTGAAGATGAATTCGAGGTCCGTCGTCGTCACTACTGTAGACTCACTATTGGTCAGCTCTCTGATTACCTATCAGAAGATGTTGATGGTCTATCCGATGATGATGGAGAAGTTCTTCTCAATTCTTATGTTAAGGATCAAGTTGCTCGGCAGCCACTTCGCTCACCTGATTGGTATGCCAAGGAGAATACTTCTATCGAAGAGGTTTCCAGATCAGTTATCAAGACTAGCAAGTTATTCTTGGAGAGCAAACGGACACGGAAGTCAGTTCCTGTAGCAGAGCCGCCAAAGGGTTTCTCTTCGTTGCCTTCTACTTCTAGAGCAAGATGTCACGTCTCATACAATGACTTATTTTGACCATTGACTTATTTTGATAATGACTTATTTTGACCATTGACTTATTTTGATCATGACTTATTTTGACCATTGACTTATCTTGACCATGATTTATTTAGATAATGTTTGACCATGACCTTATGAGATTTAATATACGAAGTATGATATGTGTTAAGAGCAATGCTTTAATATAATTGTTTTATTTCAAGAATTATGAATGCATTCATATAAAATAGAAATGTTGAGTTAATTATTGTTTCTACAATGGTTACTAATACACTTTTGTTTTGCACGCCTGAGTGCATTTGAGTGGCAGGTGATCGAAGGCCAAGGAGATCGAAGGCCAAGAGTGTGATTGAGGAAAAGGAGGTTAGCTTCTCGACAGGGTAAAAGAGGAGAAACTCTCGGTTACGCACACACCACTTAAATCATGTAGCTGCATTAGGTCATGTTCGCTTTTACAATGTGATTGCGTGAAAATGATTAGCATAGCAAATTTAAAATTATGGTTTAATTAAATTGTGAAATAATATGGCTTATTTTATTTTATTAATCTCCATTTTATTTGAGCAACAAAAAGGGAAAAGGATTCTGTTTTAAAAGAAATATGATTAAAAATAAAATAAGATAAATAAAATAGAATATTGTGGCTTCATAAATAAAAACTTAGAGTTAGCATAAAATAAGGATATAATTCAGTTTTGTATATAAATTTTCCAAAAAGAAAAAAATATTGAAGAATGAACAGCCCGAGAGAACATTGGGCTCTGGAAATTCTGTCTCAAAACCAACAATTCACTGGGCATGTGGCAATCCTTGGAAACTGCTGTCATCTGGAAATTTTATGCATGATCCTCGAAAAAGAGGAAGAGGGCTTTAAGAAAGAAAAGAGAATTTTGAATTGAATCATATCGAAGAGCTCTGGATCAGAGGCGAAGAAGGTATTGTGGAACAACTGCATTGGAAGCAAATTGTGCCAGGTTCTCTTCATTGCTATGCCTTCTTTTAATTTTATTGTAAAAAAACTGCAGTAGGACATGTTTTATCCTCTGTTTAGAGTGCAAACATCTGTGAAATTTTTCCAAATTCGTTTTGAAATCTGGGTATCAGCTTACTACTCTGTGTTGCAATTATAGAATACACATTCCTTCTTCAGAGTTAGGGTTTTCGTTTTGTGGCAAGTCTGCATTTTTCTCAAGTGTAATTACAATTATATGTCTCCATATCTGGTTTGTTTAAAAATTCTGTCAAAATGTCTTGAGATAAATCCGAATGCAGTTTATACTGGGCAAATGTCTTTCTTTTTTTTTGAGTTTTGAAATTGTTAAGGGATTAATTCCCTTGCCCTCCCCATGGGAAGGTCGTGGACTGTGGGAGGCTCGCGCCCTCCACAGGCCGCGGCCTGTGGAGAGGGCGCGAGCCCCTCACAGCCCGCCCCCTCCCCATGGGAGGGGCAAGGGCTTCCCCTGAGCCCTTTAGTCGCTCAATGCCAGTAAGGAAACCATGGAAAAATATCCTGTTCTGTGTGCACGACCAGTGAATTCTTCAATCAGATTTTGAAAACCAGAATTTCTTACTTCAAAGTATACACAGCTATACATGAATTTTACACATACATATATATATATATGTATATATATATATAAAATATATATGTATATATATATATGTATACATATACAATTGATTGCATACACATACACATATATATATATATATATATGTATACATATATATATATATATATATATATATGTATACATATATATATATATCATATATATATATATATATATATAATATGTATACATATATATATAGTTATCCATGCACATATGTGACAGAAAATAATATGAACTCTGTTTAATTCATTTCCAGAACAGAAAATAGTATGAACTCTGTTTAATTCATTTCCAGAACAGAAAATAGTAAGAACTCTGTTTAATTCATTTCCAGAACAGAAAATAGTATGAACTCTGTTTAACTCATTTCCAGAACAGAAAATAGTATGAACTCTGTTAAACTCATTTCCAGAAAGTAGCATGAACTTCTGTTAATTACACACCAGTATCTCAGATTTGTTAAACCTGAAACAAGAAACAGAAATGTTTTTGAGACACCATCTTGATTACTTTAAAGCAGTACCATCCTGAGTAAAGGAATACAACACAAAAATCTGAATGAAAGTCTATCTTTCAAACCTTAGAATTACTGAATAAATTGCACTGTATCAGTATATTATTATTATTCTGTAACCTGCATTGAATTTGGGAATTAAACTGTCTGTCAGCTTGAGCTTGAAAAGAAAAAGAAATGCATACTGAAAACAGAAAACACTGTTCTTTCTTTCTATTAGTACACTGAAAAGTATCAATATATATATGTTCTTCTTTAAAACAAAGCCTTTATCCAAATCAAAAGGGTTACTTTTCAAAGAATAAATGATATCTTTCAATTGAATTACAAGGGATGTTCTGAAATTCGCATTTGAAATTCTTTGAAGAATTAATTATTGAAACATGTATGAAAATGTATAAAGTTTTACTTTAGTATTTATACTTCACTATGGTAACTTCCGGGACAGGGTGCCGAAGGTGGGCAAACAGAGACGGTAGTATTACCTTTTCTAATCTACCATTTACTTGTATTATTTTGCTTGGCCAAGCACTGTACCATTGAAATAGATGGGTTGTTTGTTTTAAAAGCCTAGAAATTTATTTGAGTCTCTGCCACCTCCTGTTGCAAGAAATATGTTTATTTCATGTTAGAAATGCATATAGGCATCAGGCACGCACCGAGAGTGCCCTCCTGTTTTACCGTTTCGGGTTGCTAGGCTCCTTTATGCAGGGCCGGGGATTCCTTCGAGTTAGGAAGGGACCCGGGGAAGTCATGGACTTCGTGGTTGGGTGGAAAAGGCGCCTGAATCACATTCTTGGCCCCAGCTCGCAAGAAGACCAAGGTGTCACGGCAGTTGGTGGTTCCAAGATTATTTGCTATTGATGTACTTATGTATCATTCAGATTTGGCTTGTGAAGCCCATTGTAAATGTATATGCATTTTGACATTCTTGTTGAAATTTGAAATGAAAGTATTTAATGTAACATTGATTTTGAGAGATTAAAACTTGATAACTTGGCATAGAAGAGATGTTTCTATTAGAAGGATTGATTCCTCCAAGTGAGGTTGAATTTATTTATATGAGAAAGTCATTGAAATACTTATGTTTTAATACATTACATTGATGATATTATTATATGAAATGCAATTTAAAATTCTCTTTATTTCATTTGGAAGTGTTATGAGAAATGTTGACTTTTTGGAAACCTATTTATAATGGTTTGAATAAATTTAGAATACTCTTAATTTCTCTTTAATGCTGAGTTAAATGGTTTGAAAACACTCTTAATTTTCCGAGTGCTACACAAGACCTAGAGTCAAGGCCATTATTATACCTCCTGAAGGGGTTAGACTTAGAGGAAACACAGGGAAAAGGGCTACTGGTAAAAGGAAGCAGAAACAAATTGAACATGTTCCTGAGGTTCCAGTAGAGACAGTCATTCAGGCTGAGCCTCACGTTTCACCTCCTAGTTCGCCTCACGTGCAGCCCATTGACATAGATTCTGAGCCCGAGACACCAATTCAGGCTGGATCGGAGACACCTGAACCACCACAGGTTGATACATCAGGGACAGTCTCTCCGCGAATTGAGAATATTGTTCAGTCTTGTTGGCTCGAGAAGTCTTTAGGGAGACAGAGGCGTGAACCATCATACAACCTTGATTTATCTGAGTTCGGTGAACCTTATCAGAGAAGGTCAAACAAGAAGATAAAGAAACAGGTGCACATTGAGAAGACTCCTGAATCCGAGATTGTTATTGAAGTTGCAGTTCCTCCAGAGGGTAAGAGGGTAAAAGCTTAGATGAAGTCGAAGTTGGTGACTTTACATTCACTAAGGCTAATCTTGGCAGGACTACACGAGAGACAGATGTATCTCTTCTTAAGATTGTTACCAATAATCTTGAAGAGCGTATCACCAAAGATGGAGAAGATAAGGCATTACTTAAAGCTGAAATTGGTCAACTTCGTCGATACATTTCTGATCTTGTTCATGGGAATTCGAGTAGAGCACCTGTTCTTCCTCAGCATACACCTGCAGAACAACAAAAATTGGATCAGTTGGTTAGTCATGGCAGACTTTTAGACAACTGGATTGATAATTTAGTTGCTGCTGGTAAAACTCTTCTTGCAGATCTGTATCAGTTGAGAAGTGATGCGCATAAACTCCGTCAGGGTGTTCAGTCGCTTGAGATTGCAGTTGCAGAGAACTTGGCAAAGGATCGTGTTCTGGTATCTCAGTTGTCAGTTGCATATGATGCCTTGGAGATTGTTGAGGACCAAGACAAAGTTTTTATTTGGAGAGAGCAGCACCTTCTCAGAACAGAAATATGTGAGAAGATCTCTTCCAAATTGTTTTCACTCAAGGATGATGTGATTGGAGTACTTGCACTGGTCAGTGGCTTCGTTGTTCAGATTCCGTGTCATTATCTTCTGGAAGATGGCACGTATGTTGAGTTGGATAAAGTTCAAGCAGAGTTCGAGAAGCTGATTCGTGACAGCCTTGAAGGTGAACCTATGGCGCCTAGGTTAGAGAATATTTCAGTAATTGCAGCCAGTTTCAGAAAGGCGACTGAGGAGTGTAAAGATGGCATGCACACAATCACAGAAAGTGGCAGAGAACTAAAGAAACAGACTGTTGTTTTGAACAGCGTCAAAGTGCCAGATGACAGAGAGATCGATGAGTTCTTGGTCGAAGTGTTAGACCGAGTTGATATGGAGTGATCTGCCAGTTCGAACGTGCAGTTAATTTCAAGGGTTGAGTCCTGAGCAGCAGTTAACTTGACTTCCACTTCAGTTCACTTGCTGACTTAACACATGCTTATCTCATCCTTGGAATTATCAACACGGAGTTAGGGTTAGGGTTTCCGTAACTGAAGGTAGTGTCCAGTTAACTTTGCTTTAAATAAGGACGTGCATGCTTGCACATGGTCCATTTAGGTTATTTACCGTTAACTGATGGTAGCTTTCCAATTAACTGTATAGTTTACTTCATTAGGGTTTGGCGATGAACTTGCATGCATTGCAAGAACTGTAGATGACTCAAGGTGATTTTAGGGTTCCCTACACCTTGATGTATATAAATAAGAGCTTTTGCTCATTTGTAAATAACTTTTGCTTGAGAGAGAAATATATGCTGCGCCTACCTTGCCCTCAATATTGCTCTTTTGGTATTTGTTCATGCGTCTTTGCTATTACAGTTAATTGTTATGCCACATAGGGTTTCATGCAATTGTGATAGTGGATTCTTTCCATAGTTTAGATAAATCTGTCTTGTGAATCTTTTGTCATTATTGATCAAGCGTTATGCCACATAGGGTTTCGTGAGATTGTGATGATAAATCTGTTTTGAGAAGTCTTTACTGTTATGATCAAGTGTTATGCCACATAGGGTTCCATAAGGTTGTCATGGTAAATACTTCCCTTAGTTTAGATAAATCTGTTTTGTGAATCTTTTATCATTTTAATCGAGTGTTATGCCACATAGGGTTTCATAAGATTGTGATGATAAATCTGTTTTGCGAGTCTTTACTATTATAATCAAGTGTTATGCCACATAGGGTTTCATAAGATTATCATGGTAAATTCTTAAATCTGTTTTGTGCCAATAAACTTGTTCAGATTGAGATGATAGTTGCGCCACCTTGCCTTCAAGTAGAGAATCTAAACACGTTTATCGTCTGATAGTCATAACCTTGCTCCGTTTTCTCATGCTCTGTTTTCTTGAGGGAACTGGATAGAATTTAAGTTATTAAGTTTAGTTGTAGTTAGTGAATCTGCGAAACCAGAGAAAACTCAGCTGCAACGTATTAGTTTTCAAGAAAGCCTTGTACCTCTACAGCTGAAACAAAAAGACAGGAATTAGTTTAGTTTATTTCCCTTTGCAGGTATTTTTGTAAAGCACAACGAGGGAGCTTCCCCTCCTAATTTGAAGAGCACTCATTGCATAGTGTACATAGGCTGTTCGTAGCAACTCTTACTCCAGAGGTGTTAGTTGTTACGCCAACACAAACCCTAGCTGATTTTTTTTTCCATTTTGAACTTGAAACAGCAATGTCTTCTTCAAATCCAAAGGGACTAAAAAAAGACCCTGCATGGAAGTATGGAATTCCAGGAAATAAAAAAGGTGAATTGACATGTCATGAATGCAACAAATGGATGACAGGAGGAATAAACAGATTAAAATACCACCTTGCTAGAATACCTGGGCAAAATGTGGAGGGATGCAAGAATACTACTCCTGAGATTATTAGAGAGATGAAGGCCCTTCTTGCTGAATATGAGCTTAAAAAAGAGGAAAGACAAAAAACAAAGGATGCCCTAACAGCAGCGATGAGTGGATCTCAATCCCAATCTACACCCTCTATGCCCCATGGTGTTGCAAGTCCAAGCTTCCGTGCTCCACATTCATCTTTTGGTGAGAGTCTTGATGGTTCCTTTTCTACTGCTAGTGCTAGTTAGGGTCCTTCATCAGGACCAAATTATTTTATTCCACGTAATGTTCCAGGAGCACAACCTTCACTTGAAGGTACTGGTTGGAATAAAGAAAAGCATCAAGAAGCTAGGATGGCTGCTGCAAACTTTTGGTACTACAATAATCTACCTTTCAATGTTGCAAACAGCCCATATTGGGAAGGTTTGGTGAACGCCCTTACAGTTGCAGGAAAGGGGTTTAAGACCCCATCATCTAAAGATTTGAGTGGGCCATTGCTAGAGGAAGCCGTAAAGAATACACGGCTTGTGGTTGATGAGCAAAAGAAATTTTGGCGAAGAAAAGGTTGCAGCATTTTATCTGATGGGTGGACAGATGGACGAAATAGAACTCTCCTTAACTTTTTAGTGGCCTCTAATGGTGGATTGGTGTTTCTAAAATCAATAGATGCCTCCCATGAAGTTAAAAATGCTGAGACTTTATGCAATCTATTAGATGGGGTGGTCTAGGAGGTTGGAGTTGATAATGTTGTCCAAATCATCACGGACAACGCAGCTGCATATGTAGCTGCAGGTAGACTACTTATGGAGAGGTATCCCACAATTGCATGGTCTCCATGTGCTGCACATTGCTTAGACCTATTGCTAGAGGACATTGGGAAGATTTCATGGGTCAAAAGTGTGGTTGAAGATGCAAAAAGTGTTACAAAATTTATCTACAACCATACTTGGGTGCTTTCTTTGATGAGAAAATTTACAAATGGCAAGGACCTTGTGCGACCTGGAGTGACACGATTTGCTAGCCACTTCCTCACATTGCAAAGCATTCTTGGTGCCATTGGTCATCTCAAACAAATGTTCGTGTCCGATGCTTGGAAGGAGTCCTCATTTTCCAATAGACCTGAAGGGGAGAGGATTGTTGCCATAGTTTTTGATGAGACATTCATCAAAAATGGAGAGGAGTTGATGGGGGTAAGTAGCAATCACACAAAAATAAATTATACATGATAATCTATTTGCTGTTTTTTTTTTTGAGGGGTTAATTTTGTTATGATTTAACATTTGTTTTCATTTTTTTAGGTGACAGAACCTTTGGTGAGGGTTCTTCGTATGGTGGATGGAGATGGCATGCCAATGGGTTTCATCTATGAGGCCATGGATAGGGCCAAAGAGGCCATATCACGTTACTATGGCGGCAACAAAAGGAAATATGAAATCATATGGCGCATCATTGATCGGAGATGGACACACCAACTCCACCAGCCGATTCATGCCTTTGCCTACTTCTTGAATCCGAAGTTCTACTTCTCGGACACATTTAAGGCGGATGAGGAGGTCATGGAAGGTCTTGTCATATGCATTGATAGGATGGTGCCTGATCGTGAGCTGAGAGATAAAGTGCTTGATGAGTTGGAGGTGAGATTTGTTACATCTTATTTATGAATTTGCAATGTTGAGCCTTGACTATCTATGAATTTTCTATATTTGATTTACTTTTTCTTTTATCTATTCAAGGTCTACAAGGGTGCAGAGGGGAGACTCTTTTCCTCCCAGCAAGCAATTGAAAGGAGAGGAAAACAACAACCAGGTAAAAAATGAAATTAGAAACTTGATTCTTACATATAGATTGTTTACTTTATTCTTATTTCTTAATACTTATATTTTTTAAACATGTTTTTGTAGATCTATGGTGGGAGAACTATGGTGCTAGCACACCAAATCTTCAAAAGCTAGCCATACGTGTCTTGTCACAGCCATGCAGTGCTTCTGGGTGTGAACGGAATTGGAGTTTATTTGAAAACATTCACACAAAGAAGAGGAATAGGTTGACTCAGCAGCGCCTAAATGATTTAGTTTTTGTTTGGTACAACCTTCGCCTTCGAACTAGAAAGGTGGAGGGTGTTTCACACGAGTCCATCGACTTGGATGACATTGATCCATATAGTGAATGGACTATTGATGAACAAAATGATGAGGCTGATGTCTTCCTTACTGATGAGGATCTTGCTGAATTAGAGAGAGCAGCAGCAGAAGAAGAAGCAGCAAGATTGGATGCCATGGAGGATGATGAAGACACATTCGAATATCATGTTTCCCCTGCTCGATCTCCTAGTCCTCATTTGGATACTATAGCACGGGCACCTTCTAATTCTAGGCCTCCAAAATTGAGTACCATTGGGAGGGGAAAAAGGAAGATGTAGATTACATATGGTTGTTAATGTTTTCCTCTTTTTGACATCATTATATGTAAACATTTATAAACTTATGATGCTGTTATACATTGAAACTATGAGTATTTGATGACTATGAATGATGAAATTTCAATTATTGAGTGTTTGATGATCATATGACATGTGTAATCTTTGAATTATAAGTGTTTGATAATCAAATTAGGCTCTTATGTTCTCTAAATGCATTAATTTGTTCTTGTTTTTTTGTAAAACTACGGTTTTTTTTTTGGCCGAGTCCTAGCCGAGTCTTTTCCCAAGTCCGTGCCGAGTCCCGAGTCCGAGTCATATTTTTGGGCTGCCGAGTCCGCGGCGAGTCCGAGTTTTCCAACTATGGTTTTAATCACAGTTTTTAGAGTCATCAAACTGTAGGACTGCAGTTTTTAGATTGTGAACGTCACGGCAGTGAGGGTTTGGTTTGTAGACACAGAATTCTAAGAGCACATCATTGAACCAAAGGCTATCCTGGTGAATGAATTTTAGCTCATTCTTGCCACCTCGCTAAGGCACATCAACATCCTCAGCTTGAAGATTGGAAAAAATGTCAAAGAAGGTAGTAAATTTGCTAAAAGATTAAAAGATAGTGGGTTAGTTCAAGCAGCGTCTTTTCCTATTATGCCTCTAACCTGCAAGTGTGTATTGGGTTATGAGTAATCAGCTTGTGGCTACCTTAACTCTTAAATAAGTAATATAATCATTATTATAATCATATATGGGTATTTAGGTTGACCTAAGGGTTGTAGTTCAGTATCTAGGTCAGCCTGGGTGGCATCCAAGGCATAAGTATAGTATATATAGGAGGTATAGGTTAGTTATTATCATGAAGTTGAGCATTGTTTCTTATTGAAGACTATTGGAGGTATCCCCCTTGAAGTGGATTAGGAGGTTGGCCCCTCAAAATCGCATATTTTTATCAAGTGTTTTCAGCATATTTACTATTATATTCTTCTATTGTGCAAGTTATTTCATTACAATTCGTATTTCAATTCAGTGTCCAAAGCTGATGATAGTGTGTGTAAATCACTATGATCAGAGCACTAGGAAAATCAAGACCTTAGAAAATCAAGTCATGCACAAGTTGGATGCAGATTCATTCTAAGGAAATCCAGCTTTGCAACTATTTGAGGAGATACAAATGATTGATGTTGGAGCATATGAAACAAAGTCGGATAACAGCTTGGAGGAGTGCAAAAAAGAGTTAGGAAGGAAATGGTTGTTGGAGCCAAAAATGCCAAAATAGTTATCCAAAATGTTGCTATGAAAAGACTTCAAAAGAGAGCTTAGTGTGATATTTACCTTATTCACCAAGGTAATAGGACAGCTAGAGGCATGGACATTCAAAAATTGGACTTTTTACATCATTGGCATCAAATGCAAAGGCAAGACCTTCATTAACCGTGGTTAGCTCATTATTGACAATATCTATAAGCACTTGGCCATTTCTTTCCATTTTAAGAGCTTTCACATTGTACCTTATTTAGTATACTCATTGCTTAGAAGTGTTTCCATGCATTCTAGAATAGATTCATCCTGCTAACCATGTATGATCCTTAGCTAGAGTTACTAGTTTCAAGGCAAAATTGGGCAGTTACTATATTGGTAGTTAAATTCCATAAAATTTCTGAGAGAAGCTGCAAACATCTTTCCCCTCTTTATGAACCTTAACCATCAATAAAAATGCTGGAGCTTACTTAAGCAGTGTTTCCCTCATGCATTTCCTTTGGTATTCCTATTCTGTGTACTCTCCTATTTTTTCACAAATCATTTCATTTTAGTAAATATCGCGTACCCTTTCTGCAATGTCAGGATTAGTTGCACCTCCAATGAAGTTAAGAAGAAGCACCCTGTCTGGAGGAGCGCGACCAGGAAATAGTGAAGAACTATATATTGTTCCTGCACAAGACCACATATAATCTCAATTTTATATCGTCAAAGCTAAGAAATTCAGTTTTCTGTTTCCTGGAAGTCATTGAATATGCTTAGAAAAGAAAGCATACAATAGCCACCATGCTCAAATATAAATATCTAATTTCAAAGATTGATACATTGAAAGGATGCACATAAGCAAGAAAAGAATGGTAGAATTACAAGCCCAAGCATGATATATGAAGCTCATGTTTTTACTAGTAGATAAGGTGTTCTAATTGACTGCAATAATAAATTAATAATGATCAGTTTATGTAATTGTAATGCATCTGATGTTTATGCTATTAATTAACTAGTTAATCTATAGGAGTATAGTGTTTAGCCAAATCCAATGGACATATGGGCAGTTGATAACAGACATTTCAATTGGTCAAACTTAATTGTCATGTTGATCTATTAGATTTTTCATATTTTATACTGACAATATGGCAACATTTCAAGATATTAAGGAACACAGATATTTGTATAGAATTCCCTAAAGATAATTAAATAACCTATTATATGGGGTGGTATTCATACAATTCAATCCCTCTTGAATGCACTCCAAGTTATCCAAAATAAATATACACCTTGCTCTGTTCAATTATTTAAACTCCATTAGTGAACAACATTAACATTATGATATTGTTAATAATGCCAGTATTGTAAAATCATAAATGCATACAATTATAATATGTAATATTATAAAATAACTAATTGGATAATACTGTTTTATTTATAATACTATTGAAGGGTATTGTTTTCCCGTTATAAAATTGATATCATAAATAAATTATAGATTTCAGAATAAAAGACTTACCTTTGTAATAAAGTCACCTTTGTGACTTTAGCGATCTATAATAATGTTAGCTATTATGTTATTATTAGCTTTTAGGGTTGTGCACAAGTGTCACATTTTTAATTATTAGTTACATCTCTCAAAATCTATATAAGGAGATGAAACACTTTGTAATAGTCACTCTAATATTTCATTATAAGGTGTTGGCGTTTAAATTTGCACCTCTGGAATCTGAATTTGAAACGGACAGCTATGCACAGTAAAATTGCTCTTCAAATTAGGAGGGGAAGCTCCCTCTTGCTGATGGTGTTGAAAGAAAGTAAACTAAAAACTAAGTTGCCTATCTTTTTGATCAGCTAGCGCACAAGGTTTATAAAACACAAACGCCACAGCTAAGATTTTATGATTTAAGAATTCCAACTACGACTAACTTAAGCTAATGACGTTTCTAATATCTCAAGTAATATGCAGAGCACGAGAATTAGAAATGAAAAAGGTTGATTCTCTGTCAAAGGCTTAAGATAACTCTTTCTCAACACACATCTACACACTTCAATGCAAGCTGAAATTAAGATCAGAAAAACATAACACATATAACGGAAATCTGAGACATTATACCAAGGCAAAGGAGGCTCAAAATTTTATTTCTAAAACTTCTGGAACAAAATCTACTAAACACATGCCTGGAACAAGAGCTTGCAGCTAAAAAAGCTTGCAAAACTTGTTCTTACACAATAGGAACAGCAATTACAATAACTACTTGTTGGCTAAAAGAGACTCAACAATTCGCTATCATAAAACAATTGAACAACATTGAATAACAAATAGAAGGCACTTAGGCTCAGCGTTTTGTTATCACTAGCATGGTTAAAGAAAACTAATGAGTAAAGGCTCTTATTTATAGGCAAGCAGAGGAGTAGGGAACCCTAAAATCTCCTTGCTTTCACAATCTAGAGTTTGCTCAGCAAGCAAGCTTTATTTCTAAATCTAGAAAGAAGATAGCATCTAACACCTAAGAAAGCTGAAAAAGCAAGGACTGCCAACTATTACAATTTATCTTCTTTCTCTTCTTCAAAGAATCGATAAGAATTGCTCCAAGAATAGAAACAAAGCGGAAAGAAAGCTTCTAGGTGAAAGCTTGCTTTAAATTTCAATGACATCTGCTAAAAAGCAAGAAACTATGTCTCGGTTCGGTGCATCTATCCCATCAATAGCAAAGTTGCATTTTTCCAAAATATCTTCTCCATTTGCAATCGATCTTAAGAAATCTTCGACCTCATTGGCTGCTTTTTCAAATCTTGCTGACATCATGGCAAGGTGACTTGTCAGAGTCTCATGTTTTTCTTTCATTCACTTCTAAGCAATCTTCTTACTGTATTTGTCTTTGTGAATTTCCCACATCCTTTCACATTCACCCTTTGAGATAGTCACACTTTCAGGCCAAGGAGGAATGGAAAAGCATTTCTCGATCACATCAAGTCTCAAACTGCATATCAATTTGCCATCAATTGATTGAATCTCCCTTGTAGCCAGATCGTAATGCTTGATGCAAGCAATTACAAACTCGGGACTCTGAACTAAAATAGGAATAGATGCTGCTGCGAGGAGTCCAAAGTGTCCTAGGTTTCTGATTGAAGTGTTGCCTGCGCTCTCCAAAGCGTGTAGATCAAACACCAGCTTCATGTGATGCAAGTCCGTCTCAGCTATTTTGATGAAATCGTGGTAGAGAGCTGATTTGGTCTTGAAATCATTGGGAGTGTATTCCATTTCAAAAACCTTGAAGAATGACTGTAAACTTGCCTAGGTTCAGACAAGTTTTGAGCAACTTTATATTTTTAGAATGTTGATTTTTCTTCCTTCAACTGACAAATTTTTTGAATTTTTTTTGAGATATGGGTTTTGCTTAGAATTTCATTGCAAGACAACCCAAATCATCCGTTTTTGAAAATTTTGAATTTAGACTGAAAATGTAACAAACCCTAATTTCTTCAATTTTTCACTAATAAAGTTGGCACCTAGGTTTTGTTCAAAATACAATTTGGAGTGAACACAGTTGATTAGATTTGAAAAACACTAAGGGCTGATTGAAAAAGCAGCCAACCCGAGGATTTGAAATTTGCTTGAAAAAACGTTGTGATATGGGTTTTCTTCAGAAGATTGTTTTGAGAGGACCCAGATGATCAAAATTTGAAAACTCTGAGGATTTCACTGACATGCAAATAAAAAGCAGCTGCTGGAACTTGATGAATTTCTTGAAAATTTCTTCAGAAGAATGAGATGATAAGACCCAGATGATTAAAAATTGAATATCTTGACCTTCTTCAAAAATTTGATCTTCTGGATGAAAAAGCATGAAAAAGCAAGGCCTTATGCTGCTGGTCTGAAAAATTTAATGAAGAATCAACAAACTTGAGTTCTTGAATCATGAAATATAACTTCAAATCTGCTGCTACACTCTTCTCCTTTGAATGCCACCTACAAAAATAATGAAAATTGCATTAAAGAGGTGTATTAAATAGACTTAGGGTTTGAAATAGGTTTGCTTTCTTTTGCTTTAATCTTCAAAAACCCTAAAATTGGCCTGTTCAATGAACTTGGACATTCTCTTCATCTCACAATTTTGAAAATTTTGAAAATTTCACTAAGGCATTGAAAGTTGGGCGCCCTTCTTGGTTAGAGGCGCCAACTTCATTCAGACTTAACCATTTTTCTGAGTTTTTTCAACTTTTCACAATTTTGGCCCCCTCTTTTGACCTCGATCTCCGGCTTCCAGATTGATCCAATGAATAAGCTGGATGATTCATCGCGTAGCTTGACTGATTCTAAGAAGATCACCTTGGAGGCACTTCTGACAAAAAACTTCGTTTTGACCTTCAAATTCATGGGAGCTTATTTCCTCCAGGGGCTCTGAACTTTCATAGTCTTAACCATTTTTTCATGATTTTCAATTTCTTCATTTCCCTTTGATCTTCTAATGAAATCTTGATTCCGGGAGCTACGTTGATCAGATCGACTAACTATCAGATTCACTAGATAGCTTGGTTGAATCCGACAAAGTGATCTTGGAGGCTGCATTTGCAAATTCTATCGTTTTAGAGCTCAAAACCTTGGGCGCCCTTTCTCTCCAGGGGTGCCCATCTTAACTAGACTTAGCCATTTTTAACATTTCTTCATCACTTTCTCTTCTCTAGATGATCTCATCAGATCTAATGACCCAGAGCTCAGATTGGTTGATGGTTGGGCTCGTTGCGAAGCTAAGGGGATTCCAAGAGGAATCTTCTGGAGACACTTCTATCAAAAAGTTGAAATTGGGCCTTCAAAAGCTTGGGCGCCCATTGCAAGCTGGGGCGCCCAACTTCACCAAAGTCAATTTTCAGTACTTTTCACCTTTGCTTTTGAATTTTGATTCTTAGCTTGTGTTGAACCCTCTGTTCAACCTTTTGTATTTGACGACTGCCAACTCCAATTGACGTTCTGATGATCTTATTGGAAAGCCTATTCAAATCTGAAGAAATCACATTGGAGGTTCTACTAGCAAATTTACCTATTTAAGCCCTCAAAATCAAGGGTGCCTATCTCCTTCTAGGGCGCCCAACCCCTCTAGACTTGGCCATTTTTTTTTTTTCATCTTTCAGAGTTGAAACCTTCATCCTGTACCTTCAACTTTGATCTAGATTTGCCGAAGATTGGCCAATTGGATGTCCTGACGAAGATATTTGTTGCGAAGCAGACTGAATTCTAAAGAGATTGATCCTATCCACAAACCTTAACTGCTAGATTTGGCCTTTCAAAAAGTTGGGCACCTGGGGCGCCCAAAGTTCCCAGACTTAGTCAAATTTTGGTGATTTTCATGTTTCTCATTTTGACTTCTATTTGGATCCTCCCTGTTTGATCTTGAATTTTAGATGATTGGATGATCTGATGACTGTAGTGTCGGATTCATTGCAGAGCTAGAAGGAAACTGAGAAACCTTTCTTAGAATCTCAAACCTTAATTTCATCATCTGGTGCTCTAAAAAGATGGGTGCCCTTCTTCACCTGGGGTGCCCAAGTCAAGCAAACTTAGTCAAATTTTAACAATTTTCACCTTCTTTCCTCGTTCTTCATGCTTGCTCACCAACTCACCTTTTGCTCAATGCTTGAGTGTTGATTCTGACGCCTGGCAGCTGACCGACCTCCATTGATGACCTTGGAGCTCCTGATATGCTTCTGAAAAAGCAAAATAGACCCACTAGGGAAAAACTGATCTTTTTGAGATTCTGACTGCACCAGCCTAATATGGAAGTATTTTGAGCCAATCAAAATCAGTTTGAACCCTAACGGACCAACTTTCTATTTTGAGAAAGTTTTGCCAATATCCATTTCAAAAGAGACCTAGAAAAACCCCAAAAAGTTACTATTTATAGGAAATTTCTGAAAATAGCAATTTTCCTAAAAAGTAGGGATGAAAAACTAAGATCTAGGTTTTGTAGATTAGGTTGCTCTGAGCAGACCCAGATCATCAAATTTTGAAAATTTTACATTTTTACCCCTCATGCAAGACACGCACACCCAAATTTTGACCTTTTTGATAGATTTAACAAGACTTTTACTCATTTCTTCAAAATGTATAAGTGTAACAAAAATTTTAATTTTGGAGTATAACATAAGGTATTAGAGCAAGATGGAGCTACTATACTTGCTACGAAATGTCAATGGAGGTGCCACACAAAAGTAAGTTGCATCACAGTTAGCAGTAATCTAGTCACAAGTTATGGTTTGTCAAAACTGTAAGACAACAAATGACAATCACATGATCCAAAATCATGCAAAAAAATTCCACTTTCCAAACTTAAATGACACCAACAATCCTATATTGAAAATGTAAGTTGTATAGGTCACAAGTATAGAAGACCACAAAGCACAATCATTGATTTTTTGAGTTGTTCGTGCAAGGGAAAGAGGTCATGATTCAAAAAAAGTTGTGATAAAAACATAGAAGATCACCAAGGATGTGCAATTTGTAAGGGAAATGAAGATGGTGAAGTTTAAAGGTCATATGGAGGAAACAATCATGGCTATGCCATGAATAGAATTTATATTCTGGATTTTGTGGATATTTTAATCTATCAAACCGTAGTCTACTCTTTTATAAAACTTGTTGGTACCAAAAAATGCCACCCCTAAAAGACTTGAAGATCAATCATTTTTTTAGCTGAATACCAATTAACTCTTGTCACATCAATGTCAACTATGTTGCCTTTACTATCAAAATAGCCAAGTCCTCAGGTGTTGGTTTGTCTTGGTCCAATAACAATGCATGCAAGTTGGTCATCATGAAAATTATCAATTTCTAAATCATGGAGACTCCAACACAATTAGAGGCAAGAAAGCGTTAAGTTAAAAGGAACAATATTGTGGCAAATGCCAAACAAAGGCAGGAAGGATTGAGGTCAAGGCAAATCTTCTCTAGCTCATCGAGACAAACTCATAAATGGGGATCATCTTCCAAGCATGATATTGACACTACAAAGATTTCAAAATTCAAGTAAAGCATTTTCAATTCTAACTAGAGGTCAAACTTTCTTTCCTTTCCTTAAATGCTTTTTTCTTTTTTGCAATGTCTTGGATTGAGGAGAAAGACATGAAAATCAAAAGTTTCTATTTCTAGAAAGTTTTCTTTTTCTTTTTCTACATTTTTTGGAGAATGGCAATGGATGGCAATGGTAGAAGGTTATTAGGGCAGTTTCAAGCTTCATCACATGAAAACAGAATTCGAAAAGATAAAAGACAATAAGAAATTAATTTTTTATCAAGGTCAATGTTTGAAAAAGCAAAATGAAAGAAATTTAAAGGAAATTCAAAGTTTTGAGTTAGTCATTCAAAAATTTCTTCAAATAGGTATTGAGTACCTAAGAGTTCCACTTGGCATCAAATGATCAATATCTCCACTTAGCATCAAGTGGCAGAACTTCCACCTAGTGCCAACTTTGACAATTTTCATTTTCTTGTGTCTAAAAGTTAAATTCCCCACTTGGTGTCAAGTTATGAAAACCTTCACCTAGTGTTAAGTAACCAAAAGTTCCACTTGGCTTCAAGTGGAAAAACTTCCACCTAGTGCCAACTTTAACAACTTAACTATATTTGCCACCTATGGCTGAAAAACTCCACCAAAGAGTAAAACAGAAATTTTTAAATTGTTAATTAAAAATGGAATGAAGAAAAATTGGGCGCCCAAGTTTAATTGGACATGAAGAAAGGATGAAAAAAAATTTAAAGCATAGAATTTTCCTATTTAGGCATGAAGCTTCACTTCATACTTTACAACTTCAAAAGCTTCTTGCTAAGATGCCAAATAGAGTTGCCATATCCAATATTTTTAAGGGTTAAGAAGCTATCAATTCCAGAAATCAGAGGTGCTACTAATCAAGGCTTCATCAAATTTTCATAATATACAAGTGCTTTATCATCGATTTTCAAGCAGGAGCCTTACTATTGACAATTAAACTAACAAATTTCAATGCCAATCAAGAATTTCTAAAAGAATGCAACAATGATAAAGATCATTCCTTGTCAAGATATTAGTCTACTCCATCCTCTAAGCACAAATTTAAATGTTTGTAGGTCTATCATTCAAGTTTCAACACCATACAAGCAAACAAAAGGGTGTAAGAGGGTTTTAATGCTCATTCCACATCATGCTAAACTTTGATTGCAAGGTCAACACTCTTCATCTATTAATGGAAGATGTCCAACAATTTCCACCCACTCTTTGTATGTTTTTGATTAAAAAAGCAAGGTAAGGGCCGCGATCGCAACAGTACACAACAAAACAGCCGAAGCAGAAACAAGAGGCACTACAAGCCCCACCAACAAAACACCTAAAACAAAGGCACTCAAGCCTCACCAAAAACTATATAGCATAAGGTGCACACAAGTAGAGATAAACCAAGCACACAAGCAAAAACTTAAACTTAAAAGAACAGCAAAAAGGAACCATAGAACAACAAGAACCGTTACTCCTTAGGACTGTTGATAAGATCTTAGTCCGCCTTTAGTATCTCGAGGGGGTCCTTCCAACCAGTTTTAGAGTCTTCCATTGTGTTCTTCATCTAAGCCTCTCCCTCCTAATTCATGCCCATCCTTCTTTTCAGTTTCCTTAGATTCGACTTGCTTGTAACAGTGTTGAACACCGCACGGTGAATAATTCCTTCAGTAATAGAAATAATGTTGGTAATAGCATTATCTAGGTCTATTATCTTTTCCTTCAGAATGTCACTGTCATTTTTTGACTCAATATTAGAGACACAGCCCTTCAAGTCAATTTGTTTTACATTTTGAAGAGACTCCATGTTAGTCATTCCTCTTTCCCAGAATCCTCCTTCTCTTCTTCATTTTTAACATTTTCTTCTTCCTATCCTCTTTCCATCTCTTGCACTTCGTCATCAATTCCTATGTCCATCTCATTCATTTCGATTTCATTAGCTTCTTCCTCCTCACCATTATCTTCATCTTCAATTTCATGGATCACATGCTCATCTATTTCATACAGGCTATAATCCTGACTCTCTTCCTCACAGTGTGGAAAGTATTCCTTGTCTGAGGAATTCTTCACCACCTCATCAAAGGATAACTTTTTACCTTTATTATCTTTGCCTCTATTATGATGTCTGACATTGGCTAAGCGGGCAAGCTGTCTCTCACTCGTCTCGCCACTTTTATCATACTGCTCCCCGGTTTCACCCTCATCATAAATTTCAATAGTTTCATCCTTAGACCCTTGACTCACAATGGGGCCCAAATTCTTCTTTTTGGAAGTATTAGGGTTTGAAGAGATTTTCCTTTTTTTTGGGGTAGTATTTAACAACTTTTCATTAGAGGAAGGGGTTGAAGAAGCAGCATTTTTTAGAAGACCTTTTCTAGGAATAGGCTTCCTTCCCGAAGAGGGGTTATTTAGAGACAAATGGGGATTATTTCTAGACAACTTAATTTGTAGAGGTTTAACAGAATAAGCAAGGCCCAGCTGTGGGGTTTTGTAATGTCCCTTTCTTGCTCATAGCCAATTTGAGCTTCCATTAGCCTATTCCAATTCCCATTAGCTAAGTGGATTTGGTTTAGGTACTTGGCAACCTGAGATGAGTTTTTTGGGGTTTTTTCCAGTGGTGACGGCTATTTTTAGTAACTTACTATCTTTAGTAACTTACTCTTTTTAGTAAGTTTTAGTTGAGCTTTGTTTGGACAAGTTTGGTGTTTTGACTCACTATTTTTAGTATCTAGTTTTGGCTCCATTTCCAATAGTTCAACGTAGAGTTCTATTTTTGGCAGTGTTGAGTTCTCCTGGTGGTCGAAATTTTTTCTTATTTTTGTATGCATAATAGTTTACAAAATGGGTCTATAGGACTAGAGTACAACTTTAGCTTACATTACAAAATTGATCTTGGAGATCAGATGCATAATAACTTGACTTTTCTTGCCACACAGGGCAATTATATACAATCCTTGCTCGTTGTTTTGTTTTATACTATGTTAGTTTATATCAGTGTTACAAGACTCGCCCAAACTCGGCAAGTACTTGCGAGTCCTGAGGAGGGTGAGCTTGGGCAAGTCTAGCAGACTTGAGGGCCGAGTACTTGCTAGACTTTTTGAGTCTGGCAGACTCGCTGAGTCTGGGCAAGTCTCGACCCCCAAACTTGGCCATTTTATTTTTTGTTTTTTAAATTACAATCTTTCATTTACAATTTTTTAATTAAATGGTGTGCACCATGAAGGTCTATGTGGTTTTGAAGGTCTTCATTTAGGCTTGGTCGTGAGGGCTCTGCCCCTCAACCTCACCCCGTATCGCAATAGGGAGCGCACCCAGGGCGCTGCCCCGAGACCCCGTGAGCAGCACTACCCCTCAACCCCGTTGGGTGTGCTGCCCCCAAACCCCCGCAAGGGGCGCTGCCCCTCGACCCATTGGGGTGTTTCCCCCAAACCCTCATCAAACTATAGGTCTAAGCATGTAATAGGCCAATGATTGATCATGATCATAAAACTTACGAAATACATATCCCCCTATTGCAAATCTATGCATCTTTCACAGTCAAAGTCATAATCAAGGATTATCTTGTTTCATACATTAGACAACAAAACATGCACTCTTGAAGGCTTCAATAAAATTTTAATAATAAATTTCTCACTTGAATATATACACAAATCATTGAGATACAAGCAAATATCATGGCTACATCATCATCTAGGACCTATCTTAGACACTAGCACATGACTTGTCGTGATGTTGGGATAAGTAATGCAAGCTCTTCTGAGCCATAGAATTATATTTTTAGTTTTGATATTTGTTTTGATGCCATGGATTTCATATTCCATGAGTTTTGTATGCATTTGACAATATTTAAATATCTAAATGTGTTATTTCCTTTAGCTAAAATTTGCGTTTATACTTATGCGATCGATGTATGTTTGTGTATGGGATCATAGTAATTTCTATTTGATGATGTTATTGTCTTTAAGGTTTATTTATTAAAGGGTGCATGAAACAAGTTTCAAATACTTAAAAATCTCTGAATTTCATGGGTTTTTCTATTTGTCAAGACTTTGCTGAGTCTGGGATCCGAGTCTAAGTCCAAGTCAAAAATCGGCTTGCCGAGTCCAAGGTGAGTTCAAGTCTTGTAACACTAGTTTATATACATTAATTTGTAGTTGTATTTTGTAAACTCTCAGTCTTTTTCTTTTGCCTCAGTCCTGGAAGGATCTCTGTTGCTGCATTGACCCTTCTCTAAGAATTTCTTCAGGTCTGGATTGAAGTAGATCCATTGGTTTGCGTATATGAGCTCCTCCTTTGTTATTTCTGTCTTGCCCTTCTTTATGAGATTTTGGTATTTGTCTTTAGTAACTTCTACTGTAATGTACACCTGCATGAAAACATTGTAAGTTGTGAGTCTTCTATTAGACTCAGTAAGTGCCCTCCTTACGCCTTGGTACTTTTCACAATTCCTAGCTTTCCAAAGAAACCAAAGTATTTCAATAGTTAGAATTAACCAATAGAGATTATTTCCTTTACCAATTCCTGCAATTTTTCCCAAAAGAATTTCATGTTTTCTTCTTTCCAATTTTTCCCCACATGTTAGATCAATTAAAAATAAATTCTAGATTTACTTAGCAAAGTAGCAATCAAAAAACAGATGAGAGATAGTTTCAAATTTCTTACAGATTTCACAAATATTTGCACTTCCTTTTGAGTCAAAATTAGGAAGTTTTTGTAGCAACAGCATCCATTAATCCTGCTTTTTAAGTTCCAGTACATTATTCCACAAACCAATGAAAGTCTTGTTCTAAATTTTCTGGTTAAGACTAAAGTTCCAATTTTTATTAAGCTGTTCAGAAAGAGGTTAAGGGGGCAAGCCACAAGGCTATAGATTTAATTTTTCTTTTATCTTAGTTAAGTTGTCATTATCCAACCACTCAAAGTTTTGGGCTTATTTGCCACTTAATTTTATAATGTTGTTATTTTAACTTAAGTGAGAAGGGGTGTGGGTTATAAGAGACCCCCTTGGCCTAGTAGAGTAAAGTTGTTTCTAAAAAGGGGATAATGTTATCTCATGTTGACACCTAGAAAGAAGGCTATATTTAATATTTTTAAGGCTTAGTGTTTGCCTCAAAAGGTGGACACCTCTTTTGGTGAAAATTTTATGAAATTTCAAAAAGGTTAAGTTTAAATGTAATTTTTGGAGAGCTAGAATGGGACATGGGTTTTTGGAGGGAAAATGTGAGTTTGAAATTGGGTTGCCCTAATTTACCCCTCTATTTATTCTCTTTGGAGCTCTCATTTGGGTATTGCAAACTTTGGCAACATAAGGAGACTCTGCTGGATTGTTTCCAAAATTCATATACTATTGGTTGAGGACAAAAACCCTCATCTCTCGTTGCTGGTTTTGGTGGCAAAAGATCAACCCTAGCTGGTTGGCGCTTGGATTGAAGATTTTCAGTGTTTTGGCTTGATGGTTGAGCATTTTGGCATTGATATAATGAAGATATTTACAGTTTTGTGATATGGGTCTGAATGTTTTGGCTTGGTGTTTGTTTTGTACCATTTTGGAGTGTGATTGGAGCTGTTTTAATTCACTTTCAGAGGTCTGACATAAAGATTCTGAGTTCTGAAAATGCATATTTTCTAAGTAGCTGGAAATGCAAAACTGTTTATAACTCTGTTTGTGGAAGGAATATCATTTTGGGTAATAATCCTATGGATTCCTCTTTGCTGGGCGCCCCATTTAGAGTACTCATTTGCATTGTTCGGTGAAGAACTGAACTTACAAGTCAGATCATCTTTCTAGGGAACCGTACCCTTCCTTGGGTTTTGGCTTCAATGACTGAAATCTGATCAGTACTTACAGTGACCTGAAAACTGCTTCAAAAAGGGGGTTTTGGTTGATAAAAATGATGGAAATATGAAAGATCAGGTTGGGGTTTGATGTCACTTGCATTTGGCGCTCTCCACGAGGAGTTGTATGCATTACTGCTCATTGCATGACTGGAAATTGTACCTTTAATGGCTGTGACCAGGTCTGATATGAATTTCCTTGAGTTTGATTTCAGTTATTGTTGAAGCCAATATGTTTGTAAATGGTTTTATATGATATGATGCAAATTATATTGTCTATGCTCTTTTCTATGCTATGATTTCAATGCATGCCACAGTCATGTTGAATGGGACTTGAAACAAACACACTGCATTCCCATCTTATTCTTTAAACACAAAAAAAAAAAATCAGGGGTAGTCATTACAAGTTTTGGACAGCACATGTTGTTAGAATTAAACCCTAGAGCAGAGGAGGAGAAGCCCCCTTGGCAATACAAAGGTGAAGGGAGGACAAGAAGAAGAATGGGATATTAATCTTTTCTTTGCGGCGGATGTGGTTCAAAAAGGGGAAGTGATACCCATGAATTGTTTTAAATCTCCCTTCTAAAGTGAAATAGCACATGTTATAAAGGCCAAACTAAACGACACTGGCAGCTTTTCTCTTTCATAGCCATTCTGAAATTTTAACGAGTTCTCTCCTTTTTCAAAGAAGTTGTCGATGAACCTTTGATAGTTGCCATTGTTGACTTTTGCCACCATAATTCCTCCGCATTCAAGGCCCGTTGCCTCCCCAATGAGTTTAGGAGTCACCTCAAAATGTATGCTGCCGATTAAGACCTGTCCCTCCTTCCAAGAGTTGCAGAATTTTGAAGTTAGCTCATCATTGAATCCCTACATAGCCAGGAAGAAGGGCGTTATACTCGCTTCCTCAAAGATTTTCCACAATTTAACATTTTGCTTTAACAAGATGCATGGCAGGGGCTTTGAGCGCTTCCTTGGGCCTCCCACGATTCTTCCTAAAACCTTCCACCACCCTAGATAAAAAACCCAAAAACCTAGTTGCCTTACCACTTTGGAGGAGATTAACAAAAATATGACTGCAAAAATAACCCTTTTTGAGGTAATAGCAGCTAAATAAAGAAAAATCACATGTCGTGAAGTGAACCACGCTAATAATGCAATTCATCTAGCTATCGAAACACATGTCATGATTGAAGTTTCCCAATGTACAGTAATTTAATTGAAGCTTATGCCAATTAAGCTTCCTCGAAGGAATAGACGTAGAGCTCCTGTTGAGAATAAATTTGCCATTCCTACGTACACCTGAGTTGGCCTAGTGGTGGGTAACTTGTACTCTTGAAAGAGAGGTCACAAATTCAAATCCTACAAGGGGTAAGGTATGTACACCTCATATTATGGAGCACAAGTTAGGTGCCTCCCTCATATTGTGAGCACGAGGAGTCCCATATACTGTAAGCCATCTATAGACCCAAAAATAGATGGCCTGGTATCGTAGACTATAAAAGCGCCTTTCCTTTCCTTTCCTTTCGCATGATTACATACCCCGCCAACATATCTTTAGGATTTGAATAGATCTACTCCCTCTTTCGTGTCCTTGTGAAGAAAGATTAGGACTTCCTTTTTATTACTTAAGATCTACTACCTCTTTCGTGTCCTTGTGAAGAAAGATTAGGACTTCATTTTTATTACTTAAGATATCGACATTATAAATCATTTTGTAATAACCATTACCCTTCCTTTTTTGAATAATAATGCAACCTTCCTCCTTTGTAGTACGCTTCTGACATTTCCTTTTTTTTAAATCAAAGGATTAATAATAATTATAACCGATACACCTTTATGATAGAAATCATTCCTATGACACCCTAAAAACGTACCCATATTGTGATTATCATAACCAGTTCCTTTTTGTATCTTTATTCCAATGCCTTGAAAAATGGATAACTAAAATCTTTTGGATCATTAAGAGTTCTTAATCGTACGGGTGAGGGACCAAAAATTTTTTGTTCTCACCATGCTCTTAGACATCTTGCAAGCAACACATAACATCGTAATTTTTAAAACTTCTATTAATCCCAATTCTCTCTTCTGGTATTAATTCTTTCATTTTTTGAGGGGCCTAATTATAATTCTAGCTCACCCAATGGGGGCAATAAATCCCCTCATTAGAAGCAACATTAGCTACCTTGTTACCCTCTCTGTATGAGTGTCAAATTTTAATTTGAAGGAAGCTCTTCATTAATCTTCTTAAATCATCCATTAGATCTCATATTGCCCAAGGAATAGCAGAGTCTCCCTTAAGAATGACTATAACCAATTTGAAATCTCCTTGTATAACGACTTGATTATAACTCAACTCTCTAATTCTCTCAAACCCCACCAAACAGCAATTGCTTCTACCACATTGCTACTACAAATACCTAAATTCTTAGCATTACCATCAATTAAAAGACCTTTGTGGTCTCTTATAGCACCACCAGCCACAGACATAACTAGGTTCCCTTTTGAGCAGCCATCAAAATTGAGCTTTATCCACCCTTCGTCAGGAGGTAACCATTTGGTTAACCTTTTGCTTATGATTTTTGCCCAATTTACCTTGGTTAAGTCTTTCTTTATTCCCCAATTCTATTTCATCCTAAGTGTTAGTGTTTTATAGCTTTGGGAGCTATTTTCCCTTAGTTAAAGGTTGGTCGGCCTGCATGCTTCAATTAATATTTTATATTCTTTATTTTCAAAAGGAGCTGACCTAGAGGGAGTTCGCCTATATTTGTATATAATGGAGTTGATTTCATTTCATTTGGACATCATCACAACATTCTCTCATCATTCGCATTCCTAAGCAGCAGATCGTTATTTTCAGCAGAGATCAGTTTTCAAAAAAGAAGATCATTCATTCCAATTCGCACATTTAAGAAGAAGTTCGCACTTGTAGCAGTAGATCATTTTGTAGCAGCAGATCATTTAGTAGCAGCAGTTCAATCTCAAGGACAATCACATTCATTTGTATCTTTGCATCAAGGAGAGGTTCTATTATTCATTGTATTAATTCGGCCTTGAGTAAGGCCTGAGTTGTAAGCAGATTTCTGCTCTTATTCATCTGATATATATATATAAGAGAGATCATTTCTTGTTGCGTTTTTCTCCCTCGAGTAGGAGGGTTTTCCCAAGGTATCTTGTTGTGTTCATTGTTCCATGTGTTGTTGTATTTCTGCTTATTTACATTTCTGATCATAAAAATATCATGGTATCAGAGCAAGTCTAAGAAAAGATCTAATCAGATTTGTTTAAGCAATCAAGTCAACTTTTCATCTAGGGCAGATCTTGAAGGCAAAGTATTGCAGATCTAAGGTTGCAATTTATTCAAACCTAAGGATAGATCTTTGAAGGTGAATTTGTGCGGAAAAAGAAAACAGTGAACGGTGTCAAGGTAGAAGATAGGCTTGATGGAGCCTCAAACTTCAACTCTTGGAAACCTAGGGTACTCATTGCATTAGAGGAGAATGATCTTCTTGATTTCGTGGAAAGTGATATGCCCGAGCCTTTCGATGATACTAAGAAAATCCATTGGAAGAAAAATAGCACAAAGGCTAGAAAGATCATGATAGACTCTGTGATAAATCACCTAGTACTAATCATCTCCAAGTTGAAGACAGCTAAAGAAATATTTGATACCCTAAAAGGATTATATGAGATCAACAATACCAGCAGAGCCCTTGCTTTGAGACAACAGCTTCACCATGTAAAAATGGATAAAGAAGATTCAGTCATCTCATTCTTTATGAAGATTGCTGATTTGAGAGATCAATTGAGCACTATTGGTGATATAATTGCAGATAGAGATCTTGTTATGTTGGCACTAAAAGGTCTTCCTCAATCTTGGGAACCCTTTACTCAAAGCATCAGTGGGAGATCTAAGTTGCCCAAGTTTGATCGCCTTCGAGCTGATTGTATTCAAAAAGAGTCCAGGTTGGCAACAAGAGGAATTGGGCGAAACTATCATGATGTAGAAAATCAAGTTCTTGCTACACATACTTCTAGAGAAAGAGGCAAAGGAAGAAAGAGGAATAGAGACAGAGAATCAAAATCTGCCCCAGAACCGAAGAAGAAGGATCTCTCTCACATTCAATGTTTCAAGTGTGACAAGTATGGTCACTTTGCTCGAGATTGCAAATTAAGGTCTACACAACATGTTTCTACTGCGGAAATTGACATAGCGACATCTTAGAAGGAGCCAAGTTCTAAAGTCGATTCAGAAGGTTTCTTACTCTAAAGTCGATCAGTTTCTTCGAAGAGGAGGAAATAACATACAGAGGGAGTCTAACAAACCAAAAGAGGCAACCTTGGACAAGGAGATCAGAGGTTGATGCCAGTGCTTGGAGCTTCAGAGGGAGTCACATCATCATGAAGACTTGTTGTAATGTATATTTCTCTGAGACAAAGAAATATGAGGTGAAAGCCCTTGTAGTGTATATTTCTTTGAGATGGAGAAATATGAGGTGAAAGCCCTTGTAGTGTATATTTCTTTGAGAAGGAGAAATATGAGGTGAAAGCCCTTGTAGTGTATATTTCTCTGAGACGAAGAAATATGAGGTGCAAGCCCTTGTTCATCTCTGAGACTGAGATGAGATGTCATGTTGAGAGACTCCATTATGACATCAAGTTGAGAGACTCCGTGATGAAATCTTGTACATCTCTGAGACTGAGATGTGGGTGTAGCCATTATGAGCATCATGTTGAGAGACTCCATGACGAGGATATCTGAAAAATACCTCCCTAGCTAAGAGGGAGTGTTAGTGTTTTATAGCTTCGGGAGCTATTTTCCCTTAGTCAAAGGCTAGTCGGCCTGCATGCTTCAATTAATATTTTATATTCTTTATTTTCAAAAGGAGCCAATCTAGAGGGAATTCGCCTATCTTTGTATATAATGGAGTTGATTTCATTTCATTTGGACATCAGCACAACATTTTCTCATCATTCACATTCCTAAGCAGCAAATTGTTATTTTCAGCAGAGATCAGTTTTCAAAGAAGAAGATCATTCATTCTGATTCGCACATTTAAGAAGTTCGAACTTGTAGCAGCAATTTGATCTCAAGGACAATCACATTCATTTGTATCTTTCCATCAAGGAGAGGTGCTATTATTCATTGTATTAATTCGGCCTTGAGTAAGGCCGAAGTTGTAAGCTGATTTCTGCTCTTATTCATCTAATATATATATATTTAAGAGAGATCGTTTCTTGCTGGGTTTTTCTCCCTGGAGTAGGAGGGTTTTCCTAGGGTATCTTGTTGTGTTCATTGTTCCATGTGTTGTTGTATTTCTGCTTATTTACATTCTGATCATAAAACTAACACTAAGGTCTCCATAAGAAGGCATCCTTTTAGAGAAACCAGAATTTATGTTTTCCTAGATTTGTTGTTCTATGCTCAAGAAGACATCCTTACTGCTTCTCTTTTGATCTCTAAAGAATCTATTATTCCTTTCTTTCCATAATTCCCATGCAATGAATGGGGGGGTTTGCTTCTACAAATCCTCAACGATAGGATCGCTAAAAGGATAGCTCTTCCAATTTTCCACAAATACCTTGAGAGAATTAGGAAAAACCCATTCAACCAACAATATTTTAAGGACATTAGTCCATACCTCTATAGAAAAGTAGTGAAAGAACAGGTGTTCTATATTTTCAGCTTCTTCATAACAAAGGGAGCATCTGTTTATAAACTGAAACCCTCTTCTATTAAGGTTGTTAATAGTGAGGATACTGCCATGAACAACCGCAGCGCTGCCCACCAAAAGCAATTTATTTTAGGGATTAGTTTAGCATTCCAAACCAGATTCCAATCAAAATTAATAGAAGGGAGCATATGTTGCTCTATCATAGAATAAGCAGTTTTAACTGTGAAATCCCTTCCTTTGTATGTTTATTCAATGTGGATTGAGTGTTTTGATATAGTTGCTCTCAACTACAACTCCAACTAAAGCTCTAACTCCAAAATCTGCATTGAGATAGACTTCAACTTCAAATTTGTACTATTGGAATCTCTTTAGTTACCTCTCATAGTTGTCTTCTCTGCTCCCTTTTTTCTACCAGTCTTGGAGATCATTTGATTTCTTGCTCCACTCCTTGACCACTTTCTACTCTCTTCCCATTTGTGTTAGGATATAAGGGCATTAATTATGAGTACAACACCAGTCTATGCTTTATTCCTCTTCTTCATGATGGCTTATATCTTCATAATGCTAATTTACTTGATGTTTGTGTGCCTCAATGTAAGAGACCTGTTGTCTCTAACCATTGCAAACACATATGTGGATGATGCAATTTTATTGTGTTTTGAATGTTTGCAATTTCTTTGTGTTTTTGAGATAAATAAACCCTTTCGTAATTTTAAATAAATGTTGCTAGGCACAGAGAATAAACTAAAAAGTATTTAAAATGCAATTTCTGTAATATCGACTGCAGCAAAGATATTATTTATTGATTCTCTTTTGAAAAACTTTTACAATAGAGCATACCAGGAATACAAAGGAGTAATACATTAGAAAATCTGGATGCTGGCAGCAATATAAATATCTGGTGAAAAGCTCGATCTGCTGCAAGTATTACTTCTCCACCATAAAAAACTTTAGCAAACTCCCTCCTTATTATAGCCGCCCCTGGTAGAGATGAAGAGCCTCAAAAAAACAAGGCGATTAGCCTTGAAGAACCCACACCATGGCTGGTAGGAAGTACGGCCTGCAACTGTAACAGCTGTGAGGATTGTAGCAGCACTTAGTACGGCCCAGATTGAATCCACAGCTGATAATATGAGCAGCAACAAAGATATATGATTTATCCCTCACAAGCAGCTCAAGCCTAAATGATTCTTCACAAATTAGCACAGATTGAACCTCTGAATGAAGTCCACAATCAAGCAATAATTCAGGTAATAGTTTCACAGCCTCAAAATTGCAGAAACACTGAAGAGTTTTCATTCTCCAATGCTGAAAATGGCAGAAACCCTAGTTGGCTTCCTCTCCAAGCACGAACTCCAAAAACACAATTTTATAATCTCCAAAACATAATCAAATAAATTCCTCTTCATGCCTTTTTATAATCTCCTCAAAGAGGTCAACCTCTTAATTGCATTTTAACTACTTTTGAAATCCACATTAGGTTTTTAATAAAAACTTTATAATATCTCTCCAAACTTGGGCACCCAAATCAATAATATAAAAAATGTACTTTAAGTGACTTTAATTGAGGGTCATGGCCTCATCAGAAATAAAGTACACTTTTTGACTTTATAATTTAACTTTATATTATTTAATTATCATCAAAGTACCTTTAATGATAATTACTCATTAAACATTTGATATTTCGTTCATCCAACTGGTTAAGAGGTCAACACTGCATCTGAGACCTGTCCAAGTGCCTTACTAAATATAGTAACCCTAACTCCCTTGAAATGGTGACTTACTATAAATAGTAAGTATGAAGAATTGAGTCTAACGAAGGCTAAACCTGAACCCACACTGAGCTCTAAAGGAGAAAACACATTGATGTCTGCCAAAAAGGGACCCTCTAACCATCTAAGTTAGCCTACGAGGGCCAGTGATAAGCTAAACCGTCAATAAACTAGATCATATTGAAAAGGGGGCATTATAGTTCGCCCTCCTTGAAATTGCTTGTCCCCAAGCAATCTCAGGAGCAAAGTAAAACACCAATCCACCCGGATCCCAAGGGTAGAACTATTTAATGTCCCTGATATGACCAACTAGCTCCTGTAACACCAACACCAATATAACTAACAGTACCTATCAAACCAAATCAATCCCAACAGTAGGTGTTGCGAGAGTGATAACCTCAAAGCGAAGCATCTCTAAACATTGACAAAGTTTGCTCCCAAAATCTGTGCAAGGCAAGTTGTCATCAACACTGTCAAGCACGTGCGCAACTGAACTGTGCATCTAAAATAGGTCACACACATAAGGATCGAATGTAAAGTTGTATGCACTCCTCACCATGTACACACTCGAAAACTCCTCGGTGAGCTTTGACTAAAATCCCAATGCACTAGAAGGATCCCAAACACTGAGCTCAATGCTCATCTCAGGACTAGTGTCAAGATAGTGATCAGAATCAACCTCAAAGAGCGGATTGTCATATGACAATGTAGCATCTGCCTCAAACAAAGGGTTGGTCACAAACTGAACCATACCTCTAAGTTGATCCCAATCAACAACCTCTGCACCCCTGGAGTACTGGATAAGATCATGCCCAATCTTTTGCATAGACTTCACCTCTACTCTCTCACTCTCCTCACCGACGAGAGAGATAGAGCACAAACTCCCGTCTGTAATCCCCCTTGTTAGTTTTAGCCCAGAATTGAATATAAGCAGCAACACAAAAATAATGAACACAATAACACAAAAAATACCCTAGGAAAACCCTCGTTCTTGAGGGAGAAAAACCTAGCAACAATATATCACTTATATATTGAATGAATGAACAACAATTCGCTTACAATATGGCCAAACACAAGGCTGATAATGAGGCCAAACACAAGGCGAATCTGCAAATAAAGCTTCTCTCTAAGAAGCAAATAAAAGATAGATATGATATCTCCTTTGAATCGAACTCCTTGAAGCAAATACTCGATCTGTTGTAGATGCGAATTCCTTCTATGGTGCGAACTTGTCTTAAATTGAATTGATTATAAAATGAATGAGAGTCACCTTGTATATATACATGTTGTGTCTTTTCATGAGAGGTCGGCTTGTTTACCAACCAAGGCGTCACTTCACAAAAGGTTGGCCTTATTAGAAATAAAATAATATAAATATTAAGTCGTCTCTTTTGCAAATATATTTGAATTTTATTTAATATTAGAAAGAACTCCTGTCGCTACACATCAACACTCCCTCTTAGCTAGGGAGGTATCTTTCTCAATATCCATGTCATGGAGTCTCTCAACATGACATCCATAATGGCTACACCCATTTGTGGAAAGGGGTTCATCACGGAGTCACTCAACATGACCTCCACCATGGCTACTCCCATGTGTGGAAAGAAACATGTGTACAAGTGCCCATCACGAAGTCACTCAACGTGATGTCGTCATGGAGTCTCTCAACATGACGTCCACCATGGCTACTCCCAGAGGGTGGATAAACACAAGTACAAGGGAATCATCACGGAGTCTCTCAACATGATGTTGTCATGGAGTCTCTCAACATGACATCCACCATGGCTACTCCCAGAGGGTGGAAAGAACCACATCTCCATCTCAGAGATGGACAAGGACTTTCACCTCAAATTTCTTCGTCTCAGAGAAAAATCCATTAACAAGGGTTTTCACCTCAAATTTCTCCGTCTCAGAGAAAAATGTATTAACAAGGGCTTTCACCTCAAATTTCTCTGTCACAAAGAAAGATGCATTATAGCAAATCACAAAAGATCACTGATGTTGAGTCTCCCTCTCAGCAAGGGCTTCATTCTCCACAACTCCAAGCTTGTCTCGAAAATGCACAAACTTCACTCTGGAGAGAGGCTTGGTGAGAATATCAATCGTCTGATCATCAGTGCAAATATATCTCAACTAAATAGCTTTCCTCAGTACCATATCTCTGATGTAATGGTATTTGATCTTAACATGTTTTGTTCTATCATGAAACACTAGATTGACAGATAGCTTCACACAACTTTGATTGTCACAATGAATAGCAATCGGCCCCAATGATTGACCAAATAATCCTACAAGGAGCTTCCGAAGCCACACTACTTCTCGAGCTACTACACATGTTGCAATATTTTCGGCCTCTGCAGTGCTTAGTGCCACTGAAGACTGCTTCCTGCTACACCAAGAAATCATCGCAGACCCCAAGCTAAAGCAACATCCAAAGGTGCTCTTCCGATCAACTACACTCCCAACCCAATCAGAATCAAAATAGCCTTGCAACTTTAGGTCTACACGGGAACTATATCTCAAGCCATATCCAACTGTGCCACGCAAGTATCTCAAGATATGCTTAGCTGAAACTAGATGAATTTGTCGTTCACACATAAACTGACTAAGGGCACTCACTGGATAGCAAATGTCTGGTCTAGTATTGACTAGATACATCAACAATCCAATCAATTGCCTGTACATGGTAGGGTCTACCAGATCTGAACTAGCTACAAACTCACTTAACTTCTTCAAATTTTTTTCCATCGGTGTAGACATAGATTTGCAATCCATCATCCCAAATCTCTTCAAGATGTCTATGGTATATTTCCCTTGACTCAGAATAATCTCATTGGGTCTCTGTCACACTTCCAATCCTAGAAAGTAATGCATAAAACCAAGATCCTTCATCTCAAATTTAGAAGCTAACTCCTTGCATTTGACAATGAGATATTTCGCTCCAATAAGAAATAGATCATCAACATAAAGAACCAAGATTAAAGCCTCACCATCAACTACCTTGAAGTAAAGATTTGAATCTGCATCATTCTTGGAGAAGCCCAAGCTCATCAATTATCGATCAATCCTCTCATACCAAGCACGAGGAGCCTGCTTAAGGCCATACAAAGCCTTATTCAATCTACAAACATGAGACTCCTTCCCATGAATCACAAAGCCATCAGGTTGCTCAATGTATACTTCTTCAATTACACCATTAAGGAATGTTGTCTTCACGTCCATCTGATGTAGATTCCATCCCTTAGCTACTGCAATAGCAATAATAGTCCTGATGGATGTATAACGAGCAACTAGAGCAAATGTCTCCTCATAATCTATTCCCTCTTTCTGAGAGAATCCTCTAGCCACAAATCTACCTTTGTACTTCTCAATGCTTCCATCAGCTGCATGCTTGATCTTGAAAAGCCATTTAGAAGATACAACTGATTTCCCTTCAGGTCTCGGTACAATATCCCAAACATCATTCTTGATAATAGATTTCAGCCATAGCATCTCTCCAGACTTGCTGACTTGATGCTTCCTCGACACTGGAAGGCTCAGACTCAATGATATGACTCATCAATGCTACATAGCCTAGAAAATTATGTAGTCTTTTGCTTTCTCTGAATGTGCCTCTAGGAGCTGCAAACTTTTCTACCTCTTGCATAGTTTTCCTAGCCCATAGAGATCTCTTTCGACCTATGACAATATCTCTTGGCCCACCAGTTGGTTCCAAAGGCTCAACTGGATCAATATCCTCTTCTAGTTCAATAGGCTCCCTTTGAATCTCAAGAGTATGATCAACATCCATGTCATGAGGAGTCTCTTGGTCTTCATTATCTATCTCCATGTATGACCCTTTAGATCTTTTGAATGCAACATCTTCTTCAAAAGAGACATCCCTATTGATCTCAATCTGTTTCTATCCTGGAATGTAAATCCTGTAGGCCTTTGAAGATTCACTGTAACCCACAAATATTCCTTTCTTTCCAGATGGTTCTAACTTAGATCTCTTATCTTTAGGCACATGAATATAAACAAGACAACCAAAGATTCTTAAGTGACTAACCTCAGGCTTCACACCTGTGAAGGCTTCTTCAAGAGTCATATTTTCCAATATTCGATGAGGGCTCCAGTTCTGAACATACACTGCAGTCGTGGATGCTTCTACCCAAAGGAAGGTTTGTAAGTCTTGATCATGGATCATGGCTTTAGCTGCCTCAACTATTGATCTATTCTTCCTTTCTGCAACTCTGTTTTGTTGAGGATTGTAAGGACACAAAACTCCCTCTTAATCCTTGCCTCAATGCAGAAATTACGGAAACATCCAGAAGTGTATTCTCCTCCATTATTAGATCTCAAAACCTTGATCCTCTTTTCGGACAAATTCTCTACTTGAGCCTTAAATTCTTTGAATTTCTCAAGTACTTCTTCAAACTCCTTAGACTTCAAAAAGTAAATCCAAGTCTTTCTAGAATAGTCATCAATGAAAATTACATAATACCAAAAACCACTCAAGGATGCCACAGACATTGGACCACATAAATCAGAATGAACAAGATCTAGAATACATTTTGATCTACTTTCACTATTATGAAAAGGACCCTTAGTATTCTTACCCATTGCACATCCTCTGCAAGTACCATCATGCTCTTGACTGAGTTTCGGAAGTCCAGTAACCATCTTCTCCATAATAGATGGAAGAGCTATGAAATGAAGGTGTACAAGCCTCCTATGCCAAAGCTCGCTCGAACTAGAGGAATCATGCAACAATGCTTGAATTGGACGAATGGAAAGTCTATATAGACTCTCTTGCCAGACACCAATCACTCGAGTTATCTTGATGCTAGAGTTCTTCGGCCAAGCAAGAACTTTTCCCTCAAAAAATGCAACTTGATATCCTTTGTCCTCTAAAGCTGAAATTGTTATGAGGTTCCTCTTGATACTTGGTATGAACAAGACATCACTCAAATGAAGAGGGATGCCGAAATCTAGGTGAAGAGAGGTGGCTCCAGCCCATTTCACTAAATAACAAGCATCATCTCCGATTATTACTTGAATGTTGGTTTCTCTTTCCACCAAATCTGAAAAATGCTCTCTATATCCTGTAATGTGTTGAAAAGCGCCACTATTAATCAACCATGTGCTACTATCAGTTGGAACATTGCTTGATAAGGAAAAGATGAATAGAAATCCACTTGAGTTATCCCTTGAATCCTTTTGAGGAGAGACATCTTCCACATCCGCAGTAGAAGCATGTTGCTTTGGTTTTGTTGCACAATCTCTAGCATAGTGATCATACTTGTCACATCTGAAGCACTGAATATGGGAGAGATCCTTCTTCTTCTTGGATTAAGGAGCAGCATTTGATTTCCTGTCTCTATTCCTCTTGAAATTTCCTTTACTCCCTTCTCTTCCTTTCCTCTTTGAAGTTTGAGCAGCAAGAACATGATTGTCTTCATTGTGAGAGCTTCGTCCATTACCTCTTGCTGCCAACCTGGATTCCTCTTGAATGCAATCTGCTCTAAGGAAATCAAACTTTGGTAGCTTAGATCTTCCACTGATACCTTGGATAAAAGGCTCCCAAGATTGAGGAAGACCATTAAGTGCCAACATGACTAAGTCTCTATCGTCAACTATATCTCCAATGGTATATAGTTGATCCTTCAACTCCGTGATCTTCATGAAGAAGGAGATGACTGAATCTCCTTTAGCCATCTTGATGTGATGAAGTTGGTGCCTCAAAGCAAGAGCTCTGCTGGTGTTATTGATCTCATACAATCCCTCCAAAGTCTTGAACATCTCTCTAGCTATCTTCAACTTGGAGATGATAGGCACAAGGTGATCCTTCAAAGAATCAATCAATATCTTCTTGGCCTTTGTGCCATTCTTCCTCCATTGTGTTTTCTCAGTCTCATCGGAAGGCTCAGGCACCTCGCTCTCCACGAACTCGAGAATGTCATTCTCTTCCAATGCAATAAGAACTCTAAACTTCCAAGAGGTGAAGTTAGAGGCACCATCAAGTCTATCTTCAACCTTGAGTCCATTCACCATTTTAGAAGCTAAGATAGACGCTCTTAGATGAGAAGAAGAGAAGAAGATTATGCTGCTTATACAAATCTGATCACGATCTTGCTTAAGCCCACTCTGATACCATGTTAGTTTTAGCCTTGAATTGAATATAAGCAGCAATACAAAAATAATGAACACAATAACACAGCAAATACCCTAGGAAAACCCTCCTTCTTGAAGGAGAAAAACCCAGCAACAATATATCACTTATATATTGAATGAATGAACAGCAATTCGCTTACAATATGGCCAAACACAAGGCCGATAATGAGGCCAAACACAAGGCCGATCTGCAAATAAAGCTTCTCTCTTAGAAGCAAATAAAAGATAGATATGATATCTCCTTTGAATCAAACTCCTTGAAGCAAATACTCAATCTGCTGTAGATGTGAATTCCTTCTATGGTGCGAACTTGTCTTAAATTGAATTGATTATAAAATGAATGAGAGCCACCTTGTATATATAAATGTTGTGGTGTCTTTTCATGAGAGGTCGGCTTGTTTACCAACCAAGGTGTCACTTCACAAAAGGTCGGCCTTATTAGAAATAAAATAATATAAATATTAAGTCGTCTCTTTTGCAAATATATTGAATTTTATTTAATGTTTATTTTCCTCTAGAAAATCGTGGGAGAAAGAACTCCCACCACTACACATCAACACCCCTCAACACATACCTCCTGCCCTGTAACTCAAAACTCATCTCCATCTTAGGAAAGTTGAGAGTGAACTCTCCAACATCCTGGAGCCATCGCATACCCAACACTATATCTATCTCACCCATGTTGACTACGTAAAAGTCAGCCTGTAACTCATAGTCATTCAACATAAGAGTGAGACTACAAATCCTCCTAGTGCAATTGAGGGTATACCCATCTGCCACACAAACTCGAAATCCAGCGAAGTCCTCTGTCTGGAGTCTACACCTGCTGACAAAACCCTCGTCAATAAAATTATGTCTGGCTCCAATGTCAAGCATAGCCATGCATCATTGTTCATCAATTGATCCCCTGAACTTGAATGAAGATCCACTCTGTGCACTAGTAGATAATGCCAATGGGGATAGATTGGCATCAGGTCCAAACTTTATAGAGGCGTTTCTAGCCTCATGATCATCTGAAATAGCTTGCTGATTTTCTGAAGCTTGTGTCCCCATCCTCCGAAAAACCTCCTTCTCACACAATGCATCAACAATACCCAAACCTTGAGTATTTTCCGTTGACGACTTCATAGAACCATCGCCCACATGTGAAATAGTTGTTGTCTCATGCTGATGCAAAGGAACCTCACTGTTGTCATGAAAATCAGAACTGTTAGAGCTTGTATTCTCTGCACATTCCTCATCTTTGAAGCTACCAACTTGCGTGCCAACATTGGTAGATCCTTCCACAACATTTTCTTGATTTGCCATCACATCTACATCATGATTATTCTCAATAATTTGGCTGATGTTACAAAATTTAGAATTGTTGTCATTCTTATTTGCAACGTCATCAACAACCAAAACTTCTTTAATTTTTTCCTTATACATCTTCTTGAAATACTCTACCAATCCAATATTTTCTAGTGCAAGGTGACAACAAAAGTCAAGTAATCATTAAGTGAGTACTGTGCTTTGAAATCACCAGGCATATTCTAATATCCCTCAAGGAGCTGAGGGGCTTCACGTTTATAACTTTTCCTGAGCTTGATGGCATCCCATTCAATTTCTTCCCTGGATTTCCCTACAATACTATACCAAACCATACTAAAACTAGCTGGAAATTGATGAGTGCTGGTCACTCAAATATCAACTGTGTGAGCTCAATGATTTTTTAAAATAAACCCCAACAGGATGGCAAGAGACCGCTCGAATACCACTGTAAGAGACCCGTTGTCTCTAACCCTTGCAAACAAATATGTGGATGATGCAATTTTATTTTGTTTCGAATGTTTGCAATTTCTTTGTGTTTTTGAGATAAATAAACCCTCTCATAATTTTAAATAAATGTTGCCAGGCACAGAGAATAAACTAAAAAGTATTTAAAATGCAATTTCGACTGCAGCAAAGATATTATTTATTGATTCTCTTTTGAAAAACTTTTACAATAGAGCATACCAGGAATACAAAGGAGTAGTACATTAGAAAATCTGGATGCTGGCAGCAATATAAATATCTGGTGAAAAGCTCGATCTGCTGCAAGTATTAATTTCTTCACCATAAAAAACTTTAGCAAACTCCCTCCTTATTATAGCCGCCCCTAATAGAGATGAAGAGCCTCTAAAAAACAAGGCGATTAGCCTTGAAGAACCCATGCCATGGCTGGTAGGAAGTACAGCCTGCAACTGTAACAGCTGTACGGACTGTAGCAGCACTTAGTATGGCCCAGATTGAATACACAGCTGATAATATGAACAGCAACAAAGATATATGATTTATCCCTCACAAGCAGCTCAAGCCCTAAATGGTTCTCACAAATTAGCACAGATTGAACCCCTGAATGAAGTCCACAATTGGGCAATAATTCAGCAGATAGTTTCACAGCCTCAAAATTGCATAAACACTGAAGAGTTTTCATTATCCAATGCTGAAATTGGCAGAAACCCTAGCTGGCTTCCTCTCCAAGCACGAACTCCAAAGACACAATTTTATAATCTCCAAAACATAATAAAATAAATTCCGCTTCATGCCTTTTTACAATCTCCTCAAAGAGGTCGACCTCTTAATTGCATTTTAATTGCTTTTGAAATTCACTTTAGGTTTTTAATAAAAACTTTATAATATCTCTCCAAACTTGGGCGCCCAAATCAATAATATAAAAAATGTACTTTAAGTGATTTTAATTGAGGGTCATGGCCTCATCAAAAATAAAGTACACTTTTTGACTTTATAATTTAACTCTATATTATTTAATTATCATCAAAGTACCTTTAATGATAATTACTCATTAAACATTTAATATTTCACCCATCCAACTGGTTAAGAGGTCAACACTACATCTGAGACTTGTCCAGGTGCCTTACTAAATATAGTGACCCTTACTCCCCTGAAATGGTGACTTACTATAAATAGTAAGTATGAAGAACTGAGTCTAACGAAGGCCAAACCTGAACCCACACTGAGCTCTGAAGAGAAAACACACTAATGTCTGCCAAAAAGGGACCCTCTAACCATCTGAGTTAGCCTATGAGGGCCAGTGATAGGCTAAACCGTCAATAAACAAGATCATATTGAAAAGGGAACATTACACTCAAGATCTTATTCTGCAAACAAGTCTTGTAATATTATAAAATGTCATGCACGAATCATAGGGAGACAATTGAGTTGTGTGTCCACTTCTTCAGTCACCACTAGCTCATGCCAAATTGTGTCTTGCATAACTTGTTTTCTTTCAGCTTCTTCATGTACATGCTTTTTGCAGATATATTCCACAAATACAAGATCTTTTGTGAGATCATCATCTCTTTGTTAATTTGATTCCACTAGTTCTTCAACTAGCTGTCTCAATTTATGGCCATCTTTATCAACCAATACTACCATTGTTAAATCTACTCAACTCCTTAAAAGTAATGGCACCAAATGTTTACTTACAATTGGTAATAGCTATCTATTGCAAAATAAACAAAAAATTAATAGAGATAAATAGTATTGTACCAAAAAGTCACAGATTAGTATCAAATATTGCTTTATTCATTTAATATGCTGCTTATATATAAAATTATAGACCAAAGAGCATTTCCAAGATTAGACTGCTCTCCCTAACTACGAGAAGTCTATTTAAAACTCTTGACGGTTTCCAAATAAAAAAAAATTGTTGACAACTACTTAGAAACTAGCTTTTAACAACTACCACAAGCCAACAAGTAATTAACAAATAGTCGGAAATAACCATATGAACACAACATAACCAAGGCATACTATACCAAATACATCAGGTGGGATTCTAAGATAGCTATTTTTAGCTCTCTATTTTTGGACCACCCCTATTCTTGATCACATCTATTCTAGATCAGTTGATTTTGAGATGATCTTCTAGAATTTCTATTCAAAGATATTATATTTGTATTATTAGCAGCACACTGCATTATTTTATCTTATGTACTATTATTTTGAATTTTTGATTCTATGGTTCTCTCTTCCTAGAACTTTCTATTGTTAACTGATGTAACATCTACTCTCATTGACCTACTTTTGGTCATCTATGGACATTAATATAATTTATCTCTTTTTGTCTATAAGACCTATTCATAAATACTTCATTACTTTCAACAAAATCTATTTTAAGATTTCTGATTTTATTTGATGTATTTGAGAATAATTCTAATTTTTGAGTTTTCTCTGATAGCAAGTAAACTATTTTTGGTGTAGAAACTGTAGTGTGCTTTTTATTTATCTTGAATTAATTGCAAGCATAAAATCTTGTAAATACTTATAGAGAAGTGCTATTGGCACTTTAGATTTTCAATACAACTTGGTATGCCTATTTTCTTCTAAAATTGCTATTCAAAGTTTAATTGTGAATTTTATGTATGAGTGCTTAGGTAAGTCAAATTGCCTTATTGAGTTTGCAGGTTTCCTTAAATTTGGTATTGTACTGATGCTTTTTAGTTTCTATCTTTAGCTAAAAAGTGTGTACATTTGGTAATTGTTTAGGTTATCAATGTTGGGAAAAAGTCATGAAACCTGCAAACAAAAAGATAGGTTTCCCTTATATTTGTTTATATTGTACACTCAATGAAACCCTGCTAGTTCCATAAGGTGTTGTCCTAAATAGACAAATTAAACCACTAACAACCCATATAAAAATTATAACTTAGAACATATTGTAGTATTCAACTCCAATCACATGACTATGCTTAGAGAAAGTTCTCATCTATGTATACACCAAAAATGGTCAGCAATAGAGGTAACCCTTGCTTGACATAGATACTACTTTTTAACAAGGTAAAAGAAACCATGGGAAGCCTAAAATCACAAACAAATATCCATAGTTGCAACACTCGCCAAAAACCTGGCGAGTAAAAAACAAAACCATGAGTTTTTCCAAAAAACAAGTTTTTGTTGCATTTGTATGCCAAAAAAATTGCCTGAGTCTTTTGAACAAATTCAGTTTTTTTGGCGAGTTTTTGGAAAAAACTCCGCAAGTTTTTCCAAAAAAACCCACACAATCTACTAAATACCTAGGCGGCAGAACAAAAAGGCATTTTGTCTTGTTTTTTCACTCATTTGCATGCTCTCACTCAACAAAAACCCTCTCCAAAGCATTGTACACCTATTTACAGCGATTTTGCATCGAGGAGACAATATTTGAAGGGCATTTTCATCGAATTTCGAAGGCAAATTGGATTTCTAGATAGGTTTTCTGATTTTTCTTATTCTTTCTTTTCTTAAAATTTTTTCTTCATTTTTGTTGATTCTATGTTCAAAAATCATCATAAATGTAGTGTGAAAAAGATTTAAATACATTTATATTCATCAAAACAAGATTTTTTGATGAATTTTTTTGATTTTTTTACATATTTTGCTGAGTTTTTCATTTTTTTGAAATTTTCTTAAAACCCTAGTTATTTTTTTTATTTTGAATCCTCTTTTTTGTTGAATAACATGTTTACAATCTTAGATTAGCTTAATTTTTTACTAATTTGAAGTAATTTTCATATTTTTTACATTTTTTCACATTTTTTTGAAACCTTAGTTATTATTTTCTTTTTTTAATCCATTTTTTTTTATGAAAATGTTTAGAATCTTAGATTAATTTAGATTTTTAGTAATTTAAAGTAATCTCTTTTTATTTAATCTAATTTAGCTTATCTTTAAATTTTCTATTAAAAAACTAACAAGTTGTGCTTTCACTTTCTCATTGTGTGTATAGGTTAACTGATAATGGCTTCTCATTCTGCCTCAGGCTCTACCCCATCCATGCATGGGGGATTTGTAGGCACTCGTCCTCCAGGAGCTAGAGATCCTGCTTGGAAATATGCTTATCTAGGACCCGAAACTGGCTCAATCTTTTGCATTAGATGTGAAAAAGTATATCGTGGAGGCATCAATCGCCTCAAACACCACCTTGCAGGCATCCCTCAACATGATGCTAAGGTTTGTCCTAAAACCACAAAAGAAATAAAAAGACAAATGAATGCCATACTTGCAGCTGCAAAAGAAAAAAAATTGCAAAGAGAGAAAGCAAAAGCAGCAATGCAAGCAGCCATAGCCTCTTCTCAAGGTGCTCTAGTCAACTTTGAGTTGGATGATGATGTTACTCAGGGCATAATGGGCTCTCTTCGTGGTCCACGTGTGCAAATGCAACCCACCACCACCTCAATCCCTTCATCTACCTCTAGTAGAGCACCAAGACCTACACGCATGCATGAATTTTTTGTGCCTAGAAACATACTTGTTGCGCAACCTTCCTTAGAGGCAACTAGGTGGAATAGAGAGGTGCATGAGCAAGCAGACATTGCTTGTGCGGATTTTTGGTATTTTAACAACATCCCTGTTAGTTTTCAGATCAGAAATACAACACACAGATCAATGAACACAGCAATTTACCCTAGGAAAACCCTCCTACTTGAGGGAGAAAAACCAAGCAAAAATGATCTCTTATATATCAAATGAATAAGTGCAGAAACTGCATACAAAATCAGGCCCTAGACAAGGCCGAGTGTAATACAATGAATAGAGACACTTCTCCTTGAAGCGAATCTTGAAAACACAAATGATGATACTTCTTTTAGAATTGAATATGTTGTTTCGAAGGCGAACTGCTGCTAAATAGTGCGAATTGGAGTTGAATGAATTGATGAAAAAATCAGAGGACTCTATCCTCTTTAAATACCAAGCTAGGCGACCTCCTTTCTAGGGCCGACCTAGAAAATACAAAGTTTATTTATAAAAAATAAAGGCCGACCTGCCTTGAGCAAAATATACTTAGGAGAAAATATCTCCTGCCGCTACAAAACACTAACACTCCCTCTTAGCTAGGGAGGTATTTTTAGGTATCCTCATCATGGAGTCTCTCAACATGACGTCCACAATGGCTACACCCATTTGTGGAAAGAACATATCTCAGTCTCAGAGATATACAAGTGCTCGTCATGGAGTCTCTCAACATGACATCCACAATGGCTACACCCATTTGTAGAGAACACATCTCAATCACAGAGATGTACAAGGGTTCATCATGGAGTCTCTCAACTTGATGTCCACAATGGCTACTCCCATTTGTGGAAAGAAACACATCGTCATGGAGTCACTCAACATGACGTCCACAATGGCTACTTCCATTTGTGGAAAGAAACACATCTCAGTCTCAGAGATGTACAAGGGCTTTCACATCATATTTCTCCGTCTCAGAGAAATATACATTATGACAAATCTTAATGATGTTGAGTCTCCCTCTCAGCAAAGGTGACATTCTCCACTACCCCAAGCTTGTCTCAAAAATGTGCAAACTTCACTCTGGAAAGAGGCTTGATGAGAATATCAGCTGTCTGATCATCAGTGCAAATGTACTTGAGTTGAATTGCTTTTCTCAGCACTATGTCTTTGATGTAATGATACTTGATCTCCACATGCTTTGTCCTATCATGAAATACAAGATTTACCGAGAGCTTCACACAGCTTTGATTATCACAATGAATCACAGTCGGCTCCAATCTTTAACCAAATAATCTTGCAAGGAGCTTTCAAAGCCATACTGCTTCACGAGCTGCTACACATGCTGCAATATATTCAGCCTTTGCAGTGATTAGTGCCATAGATGTCTGCTTCCTGCTACACCAAGAAATCATGGCAGACCCCAAACTGAAGCAACATCCAGAGGTGCTCTTCCTATCAATTACATTCTCGACCCAATCAAAATCATAATAGCCTTGTAATTTCAGATCTTCACTGGAAGTATATCTCAAACCATATCCCACAGTGCCATGCAAGTATCTCAGAATATGCTTTGCTGCAACTAAATGTATTTGTCTTGGCTCGCACATGAATTGACTGAGAGCACTCACTGCATAACAAATGTTTGGTTTGGTGTTGACTAGATACATTAATGATCCAATCAATTGTCTATACATGGTGGGATCTGCCACATCTGAATCAACTGTTGAATCTCTTAACTTCTTCAAATTTGTCTCCATAGGTGTAGACATGGACTTACAGTCCATCATCCCAAATCTCCTCAATATATCTATAGTGTATTTCCCTTGACTTAGAATGATCTCATTAGGTCTTTGCCACACTTCTAGTCCCAGGAAGTAACGCATAAGACCAAGATCCTTCATCTCAAACTCGGAGGCTAACTCTTTCTTACATTTGACAATGAGCTTCTCTGCTCCAATGAGAAATAAATCATCAACATAAAGAACCAATATCAAAGCCTCACCATCAACTAGCTTGAAGTAAAGGTTGGAATCTACATCATTCTTGAAGAATCCCAAGCTCATCAAATATCTATCAATCCTTTCCTACCATGCACGAGGTGCTTGTTTAAGACCGTACAAGGACTTCTTCAATCTGCATACATGAGACTCCTTCCCATGAATCACAAAACCATATGGCTGCTCGATGTACACTTCTTCTTCAATCACACCATTGAGAAATGCAGTCTTTACGTCCATTTGATGTAACTTCCAACCTTTAGCGGAGGCAATAGCAATAATTGTTCTGATAGAAGTGCATCGAGCAACTGGAGCAAATGTCTCCTCATAATCTATTCCCTCCTTCTGAGAGAATCATCTAACCACAAATCTCGCCTTGTATTTCTCAATGTTGCCATCAACTACATGCTTGATTTCGTAGAGCCATTTAGAAGACACTATCGATTTCCCTTTAGGTCTCAGAACAACATCCCATACATCATTTCCTCTTTTGTCATTACATCTCTCCATACATGTTGATTGGATGCCTCCTCAAAACTGGAAGGCTCAGAATCAATGATGTGACTCATCAATGCCACATAACCTGGAAACTCTGCGGTCTCTTGCTTTCTGTAGAAACCCTAGTTCCCCCTTTTTCTGCCTCTAACTGATTTTCTGGAGTTTTTGAAGGTTTTTGATGTTTTGTGATTTTTTTGTGTTTTTTGATGCAATTAATGAGAGGTACGATTTATGCAATAAATAGAAATAAATTCTATAAAAATAAAATAGCTCTGGAAATGAAAGAATATCGATGCCAGTATCTTTATTCAAACTTCTCTACTGATTACAATGATACCCAGATGCATGCAATGAATAAAATTAAGAATTTTCAATACTTTAAAAAACCTGGTATTTGCTGCTACAGAAGTACAGATTTGTACGGCTGAAGTAAATGATGTCTTTTCCCTTCCGTTTGACGATTGCAGATGGTTCCAGTGATGAAGGCGTTTCCACTGGTGAAGGTTGAAGCAGATGAAACTAGGCGTTTCTCTCAAGATGAAGAAACACGCCCCTGAGTGAAGGTACGGCCTGACAGAACAGTACGGCCTGTCAGAAATCAGCTTCAAAAATGTACGGCCTTCTCAATTACTGATATGCGAGTCTCTGTATTGGGCGCCTTGAAGAATAAGTAAACTCTGGATACCAAACACTGAAGAATCTCTGATAATAAACGATCCTCTGAAGTTCTGTGATTTCCTCTGTATGAGAAAACCTCTGCTGGCAATAGATCAAGTGATATTGCACACTCTCTGAATTGCTTTCCGCTGGAGATGGCTCGTTCCCCAAGGAATTCGAACACGAAACCCTAAAGTCTCAGGCTCAGATCAATTTGATCAGTCTCAAAACTCAATAATCACATAATAGCACAAATCCCAATGCAAAACCCTCTTAAGGCTAAAAAGTGCGATTTCCTCAAGAATAGGGTTTTAATTAATATTTGACTTTTAATTTTCTTATTTCTCCATAGTTCTCCGTCAAATATTTAAATCATAAATTAAATGTCAAACTGGCCCCCTTTAATGATGGCGCACCCCTCAGTGAGAAATCACTTAAGTTATAATCTTAAAGTATAACTTTATATTATAAACATTAAATAATTAATATTTAATTAATGTCATTAAATATTAATATCTCCCTCGTTTCTAACCCGATGACTGATCCGTCTGATGCTGACGAACTCTGAAGTGATTCCTGATGCCGCCAAAGCCATACTGCTAAAAATAGCAGTGGTCCC
>VDFB02270651.1:35659776-35747033 GCA_007258455.2 Sequoia sempervirens | reverse complement strand
AAAAAGTTGCAAAAAGTGCAACTTAAACCCTAAAATGCCCTCCAAAGCCACATTTTGCCTCTTTCATTCTTCAATTATACAAAATTTTGATTGTATTTATTTCAATTTTGTAATTGTAATGATCTTCATTTGAATTGTGACTCTAGACATATATGATGTATGACAAAATATCAGGGTTACATGGGGACGTGTCCACTACCCCAAAATCCCTTGTCGCCGTCCCTTGCCGTCTCGGGGACGGGGGAATGCAAAGGGGACGTCCCTCTGCCGTCCCCAAAACAACAAAATTCATAGGAAATGCCAAGAAACGTTTCCGACAGTTTGGGGATGGTTCCCCATCCCCGGTACGGATTGGGGACGTCCCCAATCTTACTGTGGACGGCTAGCTGTCCCTTGCAGGATGAGAGCTTCAGACATTAAAAAACAATAAAAAATTCGATTTTTTAAAAGTTTATTTCTCCTTCCCAAGGTTGCGCGGGACCCAACATCTCTCCCAGGATCAATTTAATATTTTTTTTGGCTAAAGTTTGATGGAGACAAAATATTAATATTTTGTCATTAGTATTACTAAGTCATTGTAATTTTTTAATACTTCTTTAAAATGTAGTAGAGGAGAACTTCTAACATGCCTCATAGAAACCCTCTGCAATCACTTGATTGTTCAGTAAATATTATGGTTTTAGAAGAATAGAGATGAATCAGATATAGTATATGAAAAGTTGAGGTAAATACTTCTAAAAGAAAGATACCTATTGACTCTATGACTAGACTATGACAAAAAGACACTACATAAATTTAACACTAATTATTTATGATCCAAACCCTATTGTCCCAAGTTACCAGTCTTGGTATTGGTTCGTGTTTGGTCAAATTTATTTTTGGGTTTGGGTTCATCCATACGAAAACATATAAAAATCAGAAATATATACATATTTGCAGCAGTAGTTAAGTTCAAAATACCACACATAGCATCATATATTGTATAGTAAACAACACCACCATAAAAATAAAAATATTAAAGTATCAATTAGTCAAACTCGAATGTCATGATATATATTGTAAATTAAAATTAAAAAATAATAATGTCAATTGTCAACAATCAGTCATCACCCATCAAGCATTATCATATGGGTTCAAAATTATCATCACCATCCATATTAGATGATCTAGATACAAGTAAATTTAAAGAACCACAAATAGTTTTAGACTTTTGGATACATGTTTGAGACATTTGGATATTGATGGACCATGGTTTTATTGATGTTTGATATTGCTGTGATAAATTTTATAATGCTCTAATGACATTTCTTATGCTGTTATAGTACTACTCTTGCGATTTATTTACATATTGATATTGTTGTTATCAATTATTAATTTATTGACATATCTATCTATCTTTCCCCCCCTCTCTCTCTCTCTAATATATTAATAAATTTTGAAAATACATATATATATATATATATGTATTTTGTATGTTGCCGTCGCCTGCCGTCCCCTAAAAATTGCCCCTTAGGAAACGTCTTAGAAACGAGTCCCCTGCCGTCCTGTTGATGCGTGTTTTGTGACACACCAAACATTAGAATAAAATGTCCAAAGACACCCTATCCTCTCTTGAAAAACCACCTCATATGCTAAGATTGTGAGAAGATCATATGGCTATTCCAAGGTTCCTTATGTCAAGTCTTGACGTGTGGATAAGCTCAATGGTTGTTGTGATATGCTAGTAACACAAATGGACTTATGCTAGGCTCGTTCAATTCACAATGAAGGTTTAGGCAATGAAGCTCCGTTGTTTGGGTCCTGGATCAAACAAACTGAAAAAGGAGATAAGGGTTTAGAATTTCTAATCTACTTCCTAAGAATTCAAGAGACAGTATTGACTTGGAGAAACCAATAACCACGCTTTGCTTTGCCACGCTCAACGATAACTACACAAAGTGGGTGCAATCTTCAAGGGAGTGTGCTTATGATTTTCACGTCATGAATAACTACCATCAAATTGAACAATATTTATCTAGACAGAAGTTAAGCATGTAAGCTCAGGCTAACTTTACATATTGAACGAAAATCATCCATTCAAAGAAAGTATGAGCAAAAGTTTCACCATAAATCAATACTTATTAGATCTTGGATTCGTCTAACATACATGAAATAAAATCTAAACTATGATGAGGGATAAGAACCATGCCAACTCCAAAATAAGAGAAGCAATCACCATCAGAACAATGCATGCATTACTTATTACTTTGGCAGTTGTACACAACAATTACTTATCTCAACATGTTTTGCAACATGCTCCCATTCTTTACAAATGAGGGGTGAGCTCAATTTATAGGCTCCCCAATTACAATTCAATGGCCAAGATTGATTTAGGATCAACGACCGAGATTATAGAATAAAACCCTAATTAGGGTTTGTTGCAACTAACTACTCCTCGACCAATGAGAAAATTACATTCGAGGACACTTGTCCTTTTTACTAAATATGAACCAACAAATAAAATAGAAAGTTGTTGAATCTGGACGTGCTGACTTGGAACAACTTGATTGGTCGAGGCGCCACTTTAGTAGGTTGGATGTCCTCCTTGGTCATTTTGTTCGTTTTTCCATGCTCTTGCCTCAAAATATTTTCCTTGCCGATGACTCTGCCTCTTGTGCTTGTTTCCTCCTAGCTGGATTCCTTTTGGGACTTTGATTTCTTCTTCTTACCTGTATTGGAAGTCTTGCCTTGGTGCAGACGTCTGGACTTGAAATTATTTTCTTTCCTGATTGCTTCAATAGGTTTGAGATTGTAGATGAAATCCCCCCAAGATGTCCGGATATTCTTTCAAGTGCCTTGAATTTGGAGAAGAATGCCTCTACGCTTTCACCGCAATGGAGGAAATTGGAATTTTCTCTGTGAAGTATTTCCCATACTTAGCCAAATTTTGGCTATTCAAGTCCATTTTGTAACACCTTCACACGGACCATTCAACATTTAGCCAAGGTTTTGGATGAACTTTGCCTGTGGATTTGTCTTCAATTCTGAATCTGGCTTGTGCTATGTAGGGCAAACTCCATCCTTGGACAGGGATTTTTTTCTCTTCCTCTTTACTTTTCCTCTTTATTCCTCTTGTTTTCCTTCCAACTCTTAGTCAATTTTCTGAAGTTTTTCTCCATGGGCGTACTTTACTTTGGTCTCGCCATCCACTCTTTATGCCAAGGTCAGACTTTATGAGGCTTTGGACATTCCTTGCTGAGGGAGGTCGGACTTCACTTGTGCCTTTCCAATTTTTTTTTTGAATTTTTTACTTAGCCAATTTTGTTTTTCCTTGGCTGGGTGGACTTTATCCTTGTCTTAACATCTTCATTTTCTTCCTAAGTCGGACTTTGCATGTGCTTTGCCATTTCCTCGGCGGACTTCATATGAGCTTGGACGTTTTTCTTCAATCAAAGTCGGACTTCATGATGCTCAAGACATTTTCTTCTCTAGGCCTAGGTCAGACTTTATTTTTCCTTGGACATGCCTTATAAAGGTTTGGACATGCTATGCTTGGACAAAGTCAAACTTTCTCATGCTTGTGTTGTCCATCCATTGAGCAAGGTCAGACTTTGTCTTGTCTTTGCCATTTTTTCTAAGTGCCAAGGTAGAACTTTCCTCTTGTCTGGACATTCTCACCATTCTTTATGGTGGACTTTGGAGACTGCTTTCCATGTTGCAAGGGCGGACTTTGGAGTCTTCTTTCCATACTGCAAGGGCGGACTTCAAGAAGTTCTTGCCATTCTCATTTTGGCATGGCGGACTTGGAATTTCTTTTCCACATGTATTTTCCTTTTACACTTAGCCAAAATTCAAATTTCATTTTCCGAGGCATCAAATACTTAGTCAATTTCATGAAATTTTTCTCCCCAAGGTAACATTATAGGCAAGGCACTTATACTTAGCCAAATTTTTCAAGTTTTCCCCCTCAAAGGTGTTCATACTTAGCCAAATTTTTAGATTTCTGCCTTCTTCCAAGCTGGGTGGACTTCACCAACTACTTGCCATGGTAGGGCGGTCTTCAAGAAGTTCTTTCCATTGTCTCATCAAGGCTCAGGGCGGACTTGCCAGTCTTTTTGCCATTTCCTTTTCCATGGCATGGCAGACTTGCCATGTCCTCATGCCATATCTTTGTTGAGTGGGGAGGACTTTCCATAGTGTCAAGCAATAACACTTTCCACATGGGCGGACTTGGCAAGGTGCCAAGCCATCACATATTCCAGCTTGGGTGGACTTGGCAAGGTGTCAAGCCATCTTCTCCAAGGGCGGACTTCCTATGTGCTCATGCCATGTCAATCTCCTCTTGGGCGGACTTGTCCATTGCTCATGCCATGTCTTGTGCCATGTTTCATCCTTGGTGGGCGGACTTGTCCCAAGTTCATGCCGTTATCAACACTTAGGCAATTTTTTGGCCTTCATCTAGTTTTTTCGAAATCTCTCACTTATTTCCATTTTGGGGTCTTTTGAAGTTGATGTTGCTGAAACCATGACCCAGGCACTTTCCAAAGATGGAAACCCTGCCAAAAATAAAAACTTTTCAAAAATAGCAACTTTTCAAAAATAAAACCCTAAAAAATAGGAAATCCAAAATAGGCCAAAAGTTCCCAAAATAAAGTCCCTAAAACATAGGGGGCCTGAGTGAAAATCCCCAAAAAGTAGGTGGTGTCAGAATTGACTGAAATGACAAGCGATCCTTGTCCTCCAGGCCTTCTAAGCATTCTGATGATGTTTGTGCACTAATTTAGGCTCAAATTCTCTACTTGGCTCGGGTGACCCTTCAAAAACTCTTAACTCCAAATTGTAAAAGAAACATGGTGATTAGCAGTTGCGACGCCAAGGCGAAAACTCAAAAAACAAAAACAAAGGGTCCCCATTTGCAATGGGGCGATGTTGTGAAAGGTCACAACACGTCCCCCCGTCTCTGTCCCCAAAACACTGTGGAACATAGCAAAATATTGAAATTTTCAACTATCAATTGGTATTACTATTTATCTTTATCACTACCATTGATCAATGATGAAGTATCATACTATCAAATGTATTCACAATTTTGTATATTTTTAAATTTTTTTGCATTTATATAGTATACAGCCATACCCAAACATACCGTACCCAAGATGTTTTTTGCCATATCAGCGTACCTGTATTCCATACCTGTACCTGATCCCATACTAGAATCGGCAACTTAGATTTGACTTGAAAATAAACATACATTGTAAAATATAATACATTCTCCTACTACCTTTTAGTTGGCTTTTTCCTAAACAAACCAATTCAAATCATCATTTATTTTCAAAATTGTCTATTGGCCTATAAGGATGGTTTCTGGGAGATTTCTGCTCATAGAGCTGATTTCCAACACTATGGTGGTTAGATTAGAGTATTTGCTCATATTGCTATGTAAAAAATTCCAACACTATGTTGCTAGCTTATTCCTATGGAGTGTTTCTATCAATAATCAGATGTCCCATGCAGTTTCCAATGCTCAACAGTCTATTACCAATGTGCAGAACAGAATACAATGAAATCAAAATGTAACAAATCAAAGAAGAATCTAACAGACTCATATACATAACTAAATATGTGGAGAAGTCTGGTAGAACATTCTACAGATTACATTAAGAATACACGATAGTACTTTGGGTTTGCATTTAGAAAAAAGACTATGGTTCTCTCTCAGAGCTTTGTTTTGCTTTACCTCTGGATATGTGCCCTTTGTTCTCTCCAGCAATTTCCTTTTTCCCTGACAGTTTAAAATGCTTCTTGATGTTGGTTAGGCTTCCAAACCTACAATTCCCAAGGTTTCTTCCACTTCTAGAACATACTAGACCTGGACTATCTATAATGTTTTCAGGTTTCAAATTGTTGAATTTTCAGCTGATTTTTGTTGGGTATGTGGACATGTGTGTAAAGATGCTCCAGTTCAACCTCATTAGCCCAAGTAATAATTAAAAAAACTAGAGACAATGTTTTTCTCTTTTGATGGGTCAAATGGCAGAGCTTTGATAATGAGGAGATATGTGTCACTATGCTCCAGTTTCAAATTAAGGCAATTTCAATTTCATCCAGTCCAAATGCCAGAAAGTGGGGGCTGGGCAGCAATGGATCTAACACGTCAGGCACATCTCGTCCCCCACACAGTTGAGAACTTGGGATCAACAATTATCCAGCCACAGTTTCATCCACAGTAACCTTGTGTTGACTTTCTTTCCTCTAAATGATATGGTTCAATGAATTTTTCATGAGGTTGCAAACATGAATGATTATTGTTTGATACAAGGAGATTATGGCTTCTGCACCTTCTGCCCTGTTTCCACCACTAGGTATTGGCCTTCTTGGTGTCATGATGCTGAGATTCAAGTTCATTTGATATCCTGAACAGTTAATGATCATGTTGGGTTAGTGCTTGGGTATCCCCTTCAACTACATGTCATCCTTTTACTAAAAAATGCACATTTCTAGTTAGAGAATGATCTATTCATGGGAAGAGGATCTGTTTATAACTTTATCCAAAGCATGTGCTACTTGACAGATTACACTTAAAAATAAGAAACAGCTTAAACATCGTTTTTTTTATCGAGATTTTATCAGAGCATCACCATCTTGCACCAGCCAGATATGAAATTCAAAGATGATAACTTTGAACAGAGAAATTTAATGCATGTAAATCTTATTCCTGACCACAAGCCTTGAATTATAAGATAAAATGAAAACAAACATTTCTTCTGCTATAAGCATTGAACAGAGCACATCTTTGTTATAAGGTAAGATATGTGCAACAATATAATGCCTGTTTTAGTTGATGAGATGGTCATATTCAATCAGTAGTTTTTATGGTTCTAATTAAAATTCTGTTTTCTCTATGATGTGGTTCATCTGCAACCATCAGACTGCTCAGGAGGCCATGACACCGATTGAATCAACCTTTTCATTGGATGTCAATTCTAAGTTGGATTGGTAAGTTCATTCCTTCTCAATCAAAGTAATTAATAGCCTGCTTTCATTTACTTTTTTATTGTCTATTTTTTACCATTATATTTTCACATGGTTTATTGTTACTTTGGATATCAAGTTGATTGTGTATTGTGACACAGCCATATTCAGTTTAGAGAATCAAGTGACTGATATCGATCTTTAGATTCAAGTTATTATTAATTATAAATCTGTATGTATAAGATATTCTCATTATTGGGTAATGAAGTATGATGGAATTATAGCTAATTGTTGGAAATTAAAAGGCTTTCTCAAAAAAATTCATTCATGTAGTAGTCTAGGTCTGTATTCCATAATTTGCATATGTTGAAGTTGTTAACACCGATCCTGAGATAATAAATCTTAAAGTTTGCATTCATAATTTCATATAACATACTAAAATGCTTTTATGCATACATTTTTCTTGATTGATTATGAACAAGAAATAGAAAGAGGTGTTAAGTTAGAGATTTGCTCAAGGTTTTTCAGAAGACTTAACAAAATACTACAAACCCTTTTCATAGATTTCAATTTTTGTACTCAAAGTATTTCTTTCAGTGGTTTTCATATGCTTTTTAAAATATTGCCTTTGTAGCTGTCTTGTATAACTGTTGCAACCACTTTTTGGTTGTAATTCGTAGTGATATTAGCTCTGAAATATGACACAGTTTGAGCTTGGCAGGGAGGCAATGGGGAAGATCTTGGCTCGAGGCCATAGTCGGGTTCCTGTTTACTCTGGAAACCCTAAGAATATAATAGGGCTTCTTTTGGTATGATCATATGTATAAGCATTAGAAATTTGCAACATTATTAGGCTTTCAATCATAAAGATTGTCGGGAAAAATGGTTTTTGTTTCTAACAGGAACCCCTGTGCATTAACACTTTTTGAGTTCTTTCTTACTGAAAATTTAATGGTTTCCTTTTGATTAATCTCTAAGCTGTATTTAGATCTTAAGAGTATTGGTACTGAATATGCCAACAGGTTAAGAGTCTCCTAACAGTGCGTGCTGAAACAGAAACTCCTGTCTGTGCTGTGTCGATTAGGAGAATACCCAGGTGATTTGATTCTTACATATCTTCTTGTGTAAAGCTTTGTGTGTATTGCATTTCTAATTTGGTTTTAGCCTGATGTTGCAGGGTTCCAGCAGATATGCCACTTTATGATATCTTAAATGAATTTCAGAAGGGAAGCAGTCACATGGCTGCAGTTGTCAAGACTAGAAAACAAAAGCCTCAACTTGATGCTAGCGAGAAGTCTCAGGAAAGTCTCAAGAAGAGATCAGAAGACTCAAATTTGAATTCTTCTATGGTGCTGAATCAAGTTGAGTCAGGTGCAGACATTGAGAAGGGTCAAGTTGGAAGTGCAGTATTGCCTACCAAGTTTAATGTGCTAGACAAGCAACAGCATATGCTAGGCCATGATGACTTGGGCACTAGAGAGAACAAGATTCTGGATGACATTGAAGAAGGGGAGGTCATAGGTATTATCACACTTGAAGATGTTTTTGAAGAGCTGTTGCAGGTAAAGTGGATGTTTTTCTTTCTTTTATTTCACAATGGCACCCTTTTTGCAAGCTTGCTATATTGGGAAGTCAATTTGTTAACTGATGCTTATCCTATATCTCATTTTACCAGAAGTAATGTCTTTCAGATCTCCAGATTTTAGATTATGAAAGGGTGTCAATGTAAAGTTTTAACTTTTAATGCACAATCAAGTCTGAGACAAATATCAGATGTTCATCTGAGTGTTTATTGGTTTAATTTTGTGCATTTTCTTGTCAAACTCCTGCAGGAAGAAATTGTGGATGAGACAGATGAATACATTGATGTCCACAAGAGGTATAAATGAAAGCTTCTCTATTGTGAAAGTTTTTTCTTCTTTACTTCAAATCTATCTTCCCACAACTATGGTTTGACATTCTACTGACAATTTGTGTTTGTAAAGAATAGCTTACAGCCAATTGAAAATTATCATTAAACCATATCCATGATGATTGCAATTTTTTTTGATGAAAGTCCGTATGTTTGTTAGGAAGCCTACTTTGGAAGTGTTGTTAACCTGTAAGGCAGGTGAAATTCAATTGATATATGCCAATCAAAATGACCGATGATATTCATAAAAATAATAATTATATAATCTTAAGATTGCATTTCAAGTATTCTCATGCCATCTAATATCAAATACAATAGTTGTGCTACAAAATCCAATGAAATCATCTTGCCAAATACACGTCCTTGGCCAGTTGCCTACCTTAGAAAAGATTTTGATATCTTATGAATATTCCTTCATAATTGATTGATATCTTTTAAATTGAATGCACAAATATTGAGAGGAGATTTTGGCACACACTACAATGCGTGAATGTTGCAGTTATAAATTAACTGGGAAATTATGAAAATATATGTCATGTCCCCCGAATTAGTAGCATTGCAATACGAAGCATAGAAAACGAGATAAACAAAATACATGTCAAAGACATTAACTATTTTATCATAATTATAAGTATTAAATTTAATGTTGTAATACCAAAATATAAATATTAGCAATCTCATTATAATTATGATTACCAAAATAATATTACAATTATGATTATAAATATAATAGATATTATAATATACATGTCATTAAACGAACATATATTGTTTAGTAATTACTATAATAATAATAAAGAAATCATAAAAGAAATAGTACTGAAATATGTGACTAAATAAACAAATGGCAAATATAAATACAAATTTAAATATTATTATAATCAGTATAATATAATAAATATTAAATAGAGTATATAAAATCAATATTAAAATAAATAACCATTAAAAATAAATGTCTAAATTTAATATTATTATAATCCTAATTTTATATATATATATATATATATATATATTTATTTATATTTATATATATATTTGAATATGTTACAATTTAATCAAAATATAATAAACAAGAAACATTTAAAATATATAAAGTATGCTAATAGCTGCAAACATAAGGCAGCGATTAAGTCATGAAGGAAGGCAGCGATCTAAACAAGAAGGCACGACTCCACCTTGAAAAGGCATCTCCTCTCCAAAGTGGAAGATATAAGATAAGGTAAGACAAGGGGAAAGGAGGAGAATATTACAAGAATATTACAATCAGCAAAACATTAAAACCCAGTCTCTAATAATTATCTAAGATCATCGATGGGAGTAAAGAAAAGGAAACAAGACAAATAAAATAAGTAAAATAAAGAACATACAAGCAGATCGATTAGAAAATTGGGAAGATAAAAGGAAAGGGTAAGTAATGTGTTACGTTTTAGAGTGTATTAAATAATCTAGTTACTCTATCATTTCAGATTATATTGAATTATATATATAATTATATATATATATATATGATATGCATATTCAGGTCAAGATGGGTATTCTAAAGATTATATATATATATATATATACACACACATAATTTATGATTATACAATAATGATACTTATTATTAAGCCTTATAAGTAATGATGACAATTTAATATAAAAGCAGAATTGTCCTCATAAGGTTGAAGGAGGCGAGTAAGGAATCAAAAAACATGGAGAGATACGACAACTCATGTGATGTATTCACTTAGCAATAATTTTTAGCATATTTTGAATATAAGAACTAGATATTGTTAATTTGATTATTGATATAATCTATAAACATAAGATTCGAATTCGAATTCGAATTCAGCAACAATGAAATTCGGATGAAATTCGGCAAGGAAAAAATTTGAAAAGTATAAAATTCGGATCAAATTCGCCTTATGTAAATTTTTTTTTTTTTTTAATAAATATAATATATCCATAAAATTGTTTAAATAGTTTAACATTGATAAATAGATTTGAAATCATTACAAAAAGATGACACATTTATAAAATATAAACCATAAGAAACATGTGAAATCACGTTTGCGAATATGTTCTTTTGTCAAAAAGGTACAATAACAACCAAGACTTTAGAACTTCAAAAAAGCTCCAAGTCATCAAGAGCACTTGGCTGAGATGCTAAATCATCATCATCTGTATCACTGCTCAATTCATCATCTAGAAAGTCAGGCTCATCTGCAACTGGCATTGCTATGTCTTCAAAAATTTCTTGTGAGGAAGAGTTCTTTGCTGCTTTGTTCATGAATAATTTTAAATTGCTGCGAACATAGACAAGATCTCCCAACTTTCCAGACAACAATTTATTCCTTTTTTTGGAATGGATGTGTTCAAAGCAACTCCAGTTCCTCTCACAAGCCGATGAACTTGCTCCCTGACTCAAAATGCGAACAGCAAACTCTTGTAGCTCAGGAGTTTGTCCTCCATAGTCCAACCACCATCTATATCCAGGTATACGTGCCAAGTCATATTTGGCTGCTGCCATTCCAAACATCCCTTCTCCTTTCTTGTATTCCCAACATTGATCTCTGATTAGTGCTGAAATTGTTGCATTTGATGCATGCTTTTGAATGGCTTCAAAAAGCCCTCCCATAATTTCAGAATCACCTTTTCTATTAATAGAAAACAACTTAGGCTCTAAAAAACAAGCTGCTGCATGTAAAGGTGTGTGCATCATTTTCCATCTACAATCAACTGTGTCCCATATCTCCATGTATTCTGCTTCTACATTGTTTAGTGCTTTTTGAATAGATTCCTTACAACGGTCCATGCTTTCATAAAGCATGCCAAGGCAAGGAGTGTCACCATCAACCATACGAAGCACGTCAACAATTGGTTCACATATAATCAAAACTTTTGCTGCACTTTCCCAAAAATTGCTATTTAGAATAATTTGCTCTATGTTCTTCCCCTTAGGACCTTTTGAAAGCACAGAATTTTCCCACTGATTGGAACAAATAACAGCCCTCAAAGCTGCTTTTTCTTCAACCACTCTTTTCAAAGTGATATAAAATGATGCAAATCTTGTTTCACAAGGCCTCAACAACTCCTTGGATGCATGCTGCCTATAAAGACTCAATGTGAGACGATGATTCCGTATGAAATTTGAAATTGCTCTCCCTCTATGAATAGCTTCATGTACCCATGGGAATTTAGCCAAGTCATGAAGCAGCAAATCGAGACAATGTGTTGCACATGGGCTCCAATATATTCTTGGGTACTTCTCTGTAATCAGTTTCCCAGCTCCCACACAATTTGCTGCACTATCAGTTACAACTTGAACCACATTTTCCACCCCTACTTCAAGAATGGCTTCCTCTAATATTTGGAAAATATACTCAGAAGTTTTTTTGCGGTTCATGGTGTCAATCACTTTCAAAAACACAACACCATCAGGAGAAGACACCAAAACTTTAATCAATGGCCTTTGACATATATCTGACCATCCATCACTCAATATAGTGCAACCTGTTTCATTCCAAGAGGCTTTGACATCAACTAATTTCTCAGTCACTCTATCTTTTGACCTCTGCAAAAGAGTTGTCCTAAAAGCCTCTGAAGTTGGGGGTGTGTACCCTTTGCCAAACTCTGCAACTTTTTGAATTGCATTACGAAAATGCGGATTCCTTGCAACATTGAATGGAATTGCACTTGAGTAAAACAAATCAGCTAAGGCATCATCCACCTGTTGTTTCTCTACTGGTTTCCAAAAACTGTTCAAGGTTCCACTCTCTTTTGATTTACCCACATGCCTAGGTAAGGTGGAAGAGGAAGACATGATAGATGCTGTGTGTCTAGACTGAGCCATTTCCTCTTCTATTCTTTGCTTTTTTTGTGCATTCTTCATCTTTCCTACAATTGAAGAGGACTGTTCTTTCTCTAAAGCAGCTCTCATTTCTGGGGTAACGTTTGGACATGCTTCAACACCTCCTCCTGCACCCCCTGAAATACCAAGTAAATGGTCCATTGCCCTTGTCAAACCTCCAGTAAAAGGTTTGTAACACTTGTTGCATGTGAGACTTGTACCATTGCGAGTGACATATTTCCATGCCTCGGCAGTTGATTTCTTGGGAGCCATAAAGTAACAATCTGTATGTTTAAAAGACAAAATATGAATTTTAGTTTTATAATACAAATGAAAATGATGTAATCGTATAAATGCAAATGCCAGACAATATTCATCATACAACTATGACTGCGTACATAAAATTCTATGACTGCATACAGCTGCAGCATGTAGGTGAGCAGACAAATAATGAAAAAAATTGTCATGTACACTTGTAATTTTGTAAAGAATATAGTAATTTTTTATTTTAATTTTAATTATTAAAACTAACAACATAAAATAAATATATATTAACTTTTTATTGTAATTTTTAAAAACTGAATACTAAAATTGAGATAATGTTAAATTTCCATATATTAAATATAAATTTAATACAAATAAAATAATAAAATATTTAATATTCCACATTTTATTAAATATTAAATACTTAATAAGTTAATATATATAAAATATTAAAAATATTAAAAAAATTAATTTAAATCTAACTGAATAAACACAGAATTAAATCTAATATTAATAAAATAATAAAAACTATATAAATATTATATGAATATCTAATAATTAATATTAATAAAATAATCAAACCTTAATATTAAATCTAATTTTAATAAAATAAAAATTAAGAAAGCAAACATAAATAAATAATACAATATTAAATAAAATTATGAAAATCTAAGAAAAACCCTAAATTTTTCGTCAAAAAATAAATCATGGAGATCTGAAACAAAAAAAATAAAAATCGCCTACCTTCGACTTGCAAATTGCAGTTGCAAAGAAGACTTCAAAAGATTTGAAACCCGAAACTGGAGGCGGCGGCTTCAAACTGGAGGACACGATTTGCAGAAATAGAAGAAACGAGCTTCAAACTGGAGGACGCGATTTGCAGAAAAGAACACGATTTGCAAAAAAACGCCTTTCAGTCGACCTTGGAGAGCTTCGAAACTGAAAACCTTCCTGTTCCGCGTTTTTTAGACTGAAAAACTTCGCCGGAAATGGACGCGATATTCTCTAGTCTTTATAAAAATATTCACCTGAAACCCTAAACGAAAATACCTTTTAAGATTTTTTTTTTAATAAATTCAACGTTTTACGAATTTTAACGAATTTCAACGAATTTTGACGAATTTCATTGGTTTTTTTAAAATTCGCCGAATTCCGAATTTCAAGGCAAAAATTCGGCGAATTCTGTGACATAGACAGGCACCATGGAGCTCATCAATAAGCTCATCTATCCTCGGTATCGGGTATCTATTTTTAATTGTCCTCTTATTCAGGACCCTGTAATCAATGCACATGCGCAACGTTCCATCCTTCTTCTTCACCAATACAACAGAAGAGGCGAACGGTGATTTGCTCGGTCTAATGTGACCCATAGCAAGTAACTCCTTTATAGTCTTCTCAATCTCATCCTTCAATCTTTTCGGATGCCTGTAAGGAGTTATCATGACGGGTTTCGCACCCTCCTCAAGCTCAATGATGTGCTCTATCCCTCTGTCTGGAAGTCTACCTGGCGGAATATCACTGAACACCTTGTCATGCTTGACCCTCAACTGCTGGATGTCCGGATGATACTCTGTCTTTTGCTGTCCCTCCTGCAAAGGTGCTAGATGACACTCTGCAGCCCACTCTACCATGTCGTGACGCATAAGCCGCTCCATTCGGCGAAAGGAAATTGTTTTAAGGTCGCTGTCCCGTATTGCCTTAAGGATGTGTGTCTTCCCGTCGACCTCAAAACGAATCTCCATATCCTTGAGACGAAGTGTTACCTCCTCCAATGAGTGTAACCACTTCATTCCCAATACCAAGTCAATGTCTCCCATATTAACAACGTAATAATCAGCCTTGAACTCATAATTGTTCAGGCGTAAGGGGAGATCCCTAATCATGCGCTCACATCTCAAAGTGTACCCATCTGCCACTTTGACTCTGATGCCCTCGAAGTCCTCAGTGATAAGTCCTCGTTTCTCAACGAATCTAGCATCTATAAAATTATGCGTGGCTCCGGTATCCAATAGGGTAATGACCCTCTGACCTGCTAATACACCTCGTAGCCTGAAAGAACCCTCCTGCTGGATGCTAGACAAACGGGCCTCCTATATCTGGAGCTCGGGCTCAATCTCTGCTCCCGGCTCTGGAGCCTCTGACTCTGAATCATCTGTATGCTCTGGCTGATCAGAATTTTCTGATTCTGAGTCCTCATAATATGCCCACATAACACGATTTGCCTTGCCCTTAGGTCTTAGAGGACAATCGTGACTGGCATCATACGGTCCCTTGCAGTAGAAGCAAAGCTTCTTCCTGCGAAGGTCATTCAGGGCCTCACGATCTAAAGGTGGGAACGCTGATTTTCCTTTAGAATCGTTTTTATAATCTGATTTGTCTTTGTTATAATCAGATTTTTCCTTGTTTTTATTAAAGCCCTTATTGTCACGGAACGATGAAGAACCTCTGGGGTTAAATTTATTTGCCGGGGCTGCGAACTCCATGTTACGTGCCTTCTTCATCGCCTCCTGTAGTGACGGAGGATCAAAGGCTTCGATCCAGCCTCTCAGTGGCTCGGTCAAACCCTCCATGAAAAGAACTACTAACCGCCTCTCTGATATGCTCGGGACCATGATGGATAGTCTCTGGAAATCACTGATATATGCCTCGAGACTGCCACTCTGCCTCAACTGTGCTAAGTCTCGGAAGTAGGTTTCCGGATCCTTCCGGTCAAACCTCTCTACCAATCTATCCACGAACTCCTGGTAGGTAGTAATCCTGTCGTGCTGTAAGGTGACCATGCCATGGTGCCACCAGTCGTATGCTACTCCCTCGAGGTGCAGTGTAGCATATCTAATAGCGTCTCGCTCAGCCATCGGACGCAAAGTAAGGAATGTGTCAAGCTTGCTAATCCAAGCTTGGGCTGTCATCTTCCCACTACCGTCAAACATCACCAAATTAAGCCTGTTAGTTGCATGTTTGAGGTCATTGTTCTGCTGCCGGGGTCTCCAATCCTGTCGAGCCCTGTTATGTTCTCGCCTCTGTGTAACAAAACGGTCAAAAGAGATCCGTTCTTTCCGACCGCCAGGAGGTATCAACTCCCACTGCTCGCGCCATAAGGTTATCAAAGAAACAAACTCGTGCTCATCACTGGTAGCCTCACGCCTCGCTGCCTGCGGAAAGTAGGTCCGTAGGCTCATTTGGCCGCCTCGCGGACACCGCCCCGAGTTCGTGACTTCGCCACTCCCCGCCATCACACGATGTGGTGGACGGGTCTCCTGAGTCCCTAATCTCTCAGAGAGCCACCGTCAACCGCTGTACACTACCGATCGCCTCTCGACTCGCACGATATCCCCGGGAGGCGAAAGTAAGACCTCAGCATCATCCTGATCCCTATTATTCTGTGGGATCTCTGTCCTCGGTATATCAGATCTCTCAGCCCTGTCATTTCTGTCAGCCATGATATATGGCTGTCTGCTCAAACTGCGTTGCCTTTCAATCAAGGCACGTCTGCGTGTATAATACCTGTATGTGTCAAATTCCTCTGGCTGCATGTGATGGCTAAACCCTAAGGATGGCAGGATTTAGCTCTGATACCACTGTAGAAACCCTAGTTCCCCCTTTTTCTGCCTCTAACTGATTTTCTGGAGTTTTTGAAGGTTTTTGATGTTTTGTGATTTTTTTGTGTTTTTTGATGCAATTAATGAGAGGTACGATTTATGCAATAAATAGAAATAAATTCTATAAAAATAAAATAGCTCTGGAAATGAAAGAATATCGATGCCAGTATCTTTATTCAAACTTCTCTACTGATTACAATGATACCCAGATGCATGCAATGAATAAAATTAAGAATTTTCAATACTTTAAAAAACCTGGTATTTGCTGCTACAGAAGTACAGATTTGTACGGCTGAAGTAAATGATGTCTTTTCCCTTCCGTTTGACGATTGCAGATGGTTCCAGTGATGAAGGCGTTTCCACTGGTGAAGGTTGAAGCAGATGAAACTAGGCGTTTCTCTCAAGATGAAGAAACACGCCCCTGAGTGAAGGTACGGCCTGACAGAACAGTACGGCCTGTCAGAAATCAGCTTCAAAAATGTACGGCCTTCTCAATTACTGATATGCGAGTCTCTGTATTGGGCGCCTTGAAGAATAAGTAAACTCTGGATACCAAACACTGAAGAATCTCTGATAATAAACGATCCTCTGAAGTTCTGTGATTTCCTCTGTATGAGAAAACCTCTGCTGGCAATAGATCAAGTGATATTGCACACTCTCTGAATTGCTTTCCGCTGGAGATGGCTCGTTCCCCAAGGAATTCGAACACGAAACCCTAAAGTCTCAGGCTCAGATCAATTTGATCAGTCTCAAAACTCAATAATCACATAATAGCACAAATCCCAATGCAAAACCCTCTTAAGGCTGAAAAGTGCGATTTCCTCAAGAATAGGGTTTTAATTAATATTTGACTTTTAATTTTCTTATTTCTCCATAGTTCTCCGTCAAATATTTAAATCATAAATTAAATGTCAAACTGGCCCCCTTTAATGATGGCGCACCCCTCAGTGAGAAATCACTTAAGTTATAATCTTAAATTATAACTTTATATTATAAACATTAAATAATTAATATTTAATTAATGTCATTAAATATTAATATCTCCCTCGTTTCTAACCCGATGACTGATCCGTCTGGTGCTGACGAACTCTGAAGTGATTCCTGATGCCGCCAAAGCCATACTGCTAAAAATAGCAGTGGTCCCACACTGCCTGCCAGGAACTGCTAAAAATAGCAATTCTGCAAATAGTCTCCGATCGAGCCAGAACGAAAGACAACTGATCAAACTCCGCTGACTGAAGCTGAGCCAAGCTCCAAAGTGACCCTCTATCCAATCTATCGGCCTACGAGGGTCGTGTGATAGGCCAATCCTGTCCTCTGAGAGATGTCACTGAGAAGGGGACATGACACTTTCCCTAAAGGTGCCTCGAGGAGCTGCATTCTTTTTTGCCTCTTGCATAGTTTGATGTGCCCATAGAGGCCTCTTCTGACCTACGGCAATGTCTCTAGGCCCATCAGTTGGATCTATAGGATCAACTAGATCAATAGTCTCGGCTGGTTCATTGGACTCCCTTTGAACGTCAGGAGTATGATCAAGATATATGTCCATATCCTGAGAAGTCTCCTGCTCCTCACTATCTATCTCCATGTGAGTTCCTATAGATCTTTTGACGGCTACTTCCTCTTTGAAGGAGACATCCTTGCTGATCTCAATCTATTTCGGCCCTTGAATATAAACTCTGTAGGCCTTTGAGGACTCACTATACCCACGAATATACCCTTCTTGCCTGAAGGTTCTAGTTTTGATCTTTTATCCTTGGGCACATGAATGTAAACAGGACAACCAAAAATTCTTAAATGACTAACCTCAGGTTTCACACCTGTGAAGGCCTCCTCATGAGTCATGTTTCCCAATATCTTATGAGGGCTTCTATTTTGAACATATACTGTGGTTCTGGAAGCTTCTGCCCATAGGAAACTCTGTAAACTCTGATCATGAATCATAGCCTTGGCTGCCTCTACTATGGATTTGTTCTTTCTTTCGGCAACTCCATTTTTTTGAGGATTGTACGGAACACAGAACTCCCTCTTGATCCCTACCTCAATGCAGAAATTACAGGAAATCCTCCAGAAATGTACTCCCCTCCATTATCCGATCTCAGAACCTTAATTCTTTTCCCGGACATGTTTTCAACTTGAGCCTTGAATTCTCTAAATCTATCAAGGACTTCCTTAGACTCCTTGGATTTCAAGAAGTAAATCCAAGTCTTTCAAGAATAATCATCAATAAAAATCACATAGTACCAAAATCCACTCAAGGATGCCACAGACATTGGTCCACATAAATCAAAATGAACAAGATCTAAAATTCCCTTTGATCTATTGTCACTACTATGGAAGGGACTCTTGATATTCTTACCAAGTGCACATCCTCTGCAAATGCCATCGTGCTCTAGACCAAGCTTTGGAAGACCAATAGCCATCTTCTCCATAGATGAAAGAGCTCTGAAATGTAAGTGAGCAAGTCTTTTGTTCCATAGCTCACTCAAACTAATAGAGTTGTGCAACAATGCTTGAACTGGTCGAATTGATAATCTGTATAGGCTCTCCTGACGAACGCCAATCACACAAGCTGATTTTATCCTAGAGTTCTTGGGCCATGCAAGAACTTTCCCTTCAAAAAAGGCAACCTTGTACCCTTTGTCCTCCAAGGCTGAAATGGAAACAAGATTTCTTTTGATCCCTGGTACAAACAAGACATCCCTCAAATGAAGAGGGATAACTGAATCTAGCTGGAAAGAAGTGGCCCCAGCTCCCTTTACGGAATAAAAAGCATCATCTCCAATTATCACTTGCAAGTTTGACTCTTTCTCTACTAGGTCTGTAAGATGTTCTTTGTAGCCTGTGATGTGACGCGAAGCACCACTATCTATCAACCAAGTGTCACTGTCAGTTGGAACATTGCTTGAAAGAGCAAAGATGAATAGAAATCCCTTTGAGTTGTCTCTAGATTCCTTTTGAAAGTGCCTCTTTTTCCTTCTCTTCCTTTTCTTCTAGAAGCATGTGCAACAAGGACATGACTTTCTTCATTATGAGAGTTTCGCCCATTTCCTCTTGCTGCCAATCTGGATTCTTCTTGTATGCAATCAACTCGAAGACGATCAAACTTGGGCAATTTAGATCTTCCACTGATGCTTTGAATAAAAAGCTCCCAAGATTGAGAAAGACCATTTAGTGCCAACATAACCAGATCTCTATCTTCAACTATGTCTCCATTAGTGCATAGCTGATCTCTCAATTCAAAAATATTCATGAAGAAAGAAATGACTGAATCTCCTTTAGCCATTTTTATATGATGGAGTTGTTATCTCAAAGCAAAGGGCTCTGTTGGTATTGTTGATCTCATACAATCCTTGTAGAGCCTCAAACATTTCTTTGGCTGTCTACATCTTGGAGATAATCAAAACTAGGTGATCCTTCACAGAGTCTATCATGATCTTTCTAGCCTTCATGCCATTTTTCTTCCATTGAATTTTCTTTGCATCATCGAATGGCTCAGGCACATCATTTTCCACGAAATCTAGAAGATCATTCTCCCCTAAGGCAATGAGAACTCTGAATTTCCAAGAGTTGAAATTTGATGCTCCATCAAGCCTATCTTCTACCTTGATGCCATTCACCATCTTCTTTTCTTTGAGAGACTGCCTTAGATGAAGAATTGTGTTGACTGCTTAACCAAATCTGATCAGATCTTTTCTTAAACCTGCTCTGATACCATGTTAGTTTTCAGATCAGAAATACAAATAAGCAGAAATACAACACACAAATCAATGAACACAGCAATTTACCTAGGGAAAACCCTCCTACTTGAGGGAGAAAAACCTAGCAAAAATGATCTCTTATATGTCAAATGAATAAATGCAGAAACTGCATACAAAATCAGGCCCTAGACAAGGCCGAGTGTAATACAATGAATAGAGACACTTCTCCTTGAAGTGAATGTTGAAAACACAAATGATGACACTTCTTTTAGAATTGAATCTGCTGTTTAGAAGGCGAACTTCTGCTGAATAGTGCAAATTGGAGTTGAATGAATTGATGAAAAAATGAGAGGACTCTATCCTCTTTAAATACCAAGCTAGGCGACCTCCTTTCTAGGGCCAACCTAGAAAATACAAAGTTTATTTATTAAAAATAAAGGCCGACCTGCCTTGAGCAAAATACATTTAGGAGAAAATATCTCCCACCGCTACAAAACACTAACAATCCCTTTCTATGTGGCGAGTTCTCCTTACTAGCACAATTTGCTTACCACATTGATAGTTGCCGGAAAAGGCTACAAGGCGCCTTCTCGCACAAACTTGGGTGGGAGGTTAGTTAATTTAATCTTTTTGATAAATTTATGTTTTTTTAAGTTTAATTTATGATGAATTTAAACTTTTTTTTGTTTAGAAATTAAAATTGTGTACTAAATTTCACTTTGTACTTGTAGGTTGCTTACTAGTGCAACTGAAAGGGCAAGGGCAGCAGTAGAGAAGCAAAAAGAAAATTGGAAACAATATGGCTACCCTATTCTTTCTGATGGGTGGACAGTTGGAAAAAACCGTACCATCATTAATTTCTTGGTTGCATGCAAAGATGAGGTGGTGTTCTTAAAATCAGTTGATGCCTCCCACATAGTAAAAAATGTAGAAAATTTGGCTAACATGTTGGAGGAAGTTTGCATGGAGGTGGGGATTGAAAATGTTGTGCAAATCACAACTGATAATGTAGCAGCATATGTGGCAGTAGGAAGACCCCTCCAAGATAGACACCACTCACTTTTTTGGACACCTTGTGCAACACATGTCCTTGACCTTCTTTTGGAGGACATAGGAAAACTAGATTGGGTCACACCAATTGTAGAGGACACGAGGAGGATCACTAAATATATCTACAATCACCCTTGGGTTTTTCACTTGATGAGGGAGCACACCCATGGGAAAGAATTCGTGAGATCAAGTGTCACAAGGTTTGCAATGGTTTTTTGAACATTGCAAAGCATTCTTGGTTCTTTGATGGCTTTAAAACAAATGTTTGTGAGTCAACCATGGGTAGATTCAACTTATTCGAAGAAGTCAGAAGGAGAAAAGGTTTCAAGCATTGTCTTTGACACCCAATTTGCACAAAGGGTTGTAGAGATTGTGAAGGTAACTTCAATTTCAAAACTTTGAATTTGAATTCAAATTGAATATATTTTTTAATGTATTTCATTGTAAATTTGAAACTCTAATCATTTTGCATTCTTATATTGTAATTTGTAGGTGTAGGAGCCCTTGGTTGGAGTTCTCCGCTTGATGGATGGGAATAAAACCCCAATGAGATATCTTTATGAGGCCATGGATAGGGCCAAGGAGGCTATAAGAAATTATTATAAGGGGGAGAGCCTCAAATTTGATCCCATTTGAGAGATTATTGACAGGAGGTGGAACTATCAACTCCACCAACCCATCCATGCAGCAAGGTACTTCTTGAACCCTCATTTCTTCCATTCAAGCACCTACTCAGATCCTACCAGAGAGGTTATCGAGGGCCTCACTAATTGCATTCAGAGGATGACACCCGAGGTTGAGGTGGCAGACCTCATTGTTAATGAATTGCAAAGTTATAGGGGAAAAAGGGGTGCACTCTTCTCTTTAGACCTAGAAAAGAGAGCAATACACAATCAGCCACCAAGTATAAAATTTGAAATTTACAAGTTACAAATCACAAATATTGATAATTTGATAAAATATGTTTTGAACTTTTGACTTTCCTTTCTAAGTTTCTAACTCTTAATTTGTTTTTTGTTGATATTTGGTGGTCAAATTGGGGTGGAAATACCCCACATCTCCAAAAAAATTCCTTCTGTATCTTATCCCATCCTTATAGTGCATCCAATTGTGAGCGCAATTGGAGCTTGTTTGAGGCCATCCAAACAAAGAAGAGGAACAAACTAGCTCAAAAACGCCTCAATGACCTTGTCATGTGCAATATAATCTTTGGCTGCGCACAAGAAAGATAGAGGAAATATTAGATAATCCAACTGATTTGGATGAGATAGATCCATACAGTGATTGTATAGGGCGAGATGAGCAGCCTCCATTGTTTTTCCAGGATGACATCTATGACTTAGAGCGACATGCAATGGAGGAGGGGGGTGGATTTGCATTCTCATTGGATGACATTGAGGATGATCCCAAGGAGTAGTCATTGCCAGTGCCAGTGCCACCAGCAGTAGGATCTACATCCAGGATGGAGGTTGAGGAGCCACAGCAGAGTTCTGTTGTGACCTTTTCACACATCACCCCATTCAAAATGGGGACCCCCTAATTTTTGCTCCATTCTGGTCTTTTGGCTTTGGTTTTGTCTCTCTCTCTCTTTCTGTCTCTTTTCTACTGTCTGCCTTTCTAAGGATGTGCCCACCTTTGAGCTTAAACGTGAAATTTTGGCCAAGTCTGAGAATTAGGGTTTTGAATCTTCCGGCCAATTTGAAGTCAAATGGAGTGAGTGAATTGAAATCTGAGTTTGGCACTGCATTCAGTAAGCTTCTAGCAAGTCCCCAGCAAAATTTCATTGAATTCTAACAACTTACTATTTTTAGTAAGTCCCTGATTTGGGGCATTTTCTCATCACTTTTGAAGTTCTAACCGTTACACTGCATCTGGGGCACGTCAAACTACTTGTTAGCAAATTTTGAACCGGATCTGACAACTTTCTATTTTTAGCAAGTATCACCTTCAGAAGCAGATTTTAGGGTTTACATGCGAAGTTTTTCAATACATGTCTGGAGAATATTTCTGGGTTTTCTGAGACCTATGCGATGATATAACATGCAAGATGAGATGAGAACTTTCAGCACTCAACCTTCGGAGGCTATTTTTAGGGTTTGCATGTTGGAGTTTTCAATGCATGTCTGGATATTCTTTGTGGGTTTTTCGAAAGCTTCGCAGTGATGTAACATGCAAACCAGGATCAAGACCTTTTTCAAGAATTGTCTTCAAAGACTATTTTTAGGATTTGTATGCAGGGCTTTTCAATGCATGTCAGGTTATTCTTTATGTGTTTTTCAAGAGCTACGCAGTGATGTGACGTGCAAGCAGAGTTGATCACTTTTTCAGAGACTTACTATTTTTAGTAGGATCACTCCGACAACTGCCCAACACCTCAGTATCACAAACAAAGCAAAGTGCAACAGAAACGAGTCAAATGGAGATCGTTTGAGCAACATGCAAGTCAAATTAGGGTTTCCAACTTCAGGACCCAAAATGAGGGGTCAAATGCCAGAATCTCCAAAAACCGGTGTACCCCACTACAATCAATATCTTTCAAGCTATCCACTGGTGAAATTTGAAGGCAATCCGAGCACATACTATTTATAGTAAGGCACTCCAGAAACAGGCTATAAATAGTAAGTCAGCAGCAGGCGCCAGTGTGAGCAGGCAAGTTAACCCATGAGGATCATGTCATTCAGATTTCAAGTTAAACGGAGTTGTGGAAGTCTCAAAATCAGGAAGTTGCTATAAATAGTAAAACACCTCCAAAAACATGCTATAAATAGCAAGTCAGCACGAGATGGCAGTGTGAATAGATCAAATAGGTCATGAGGGTCCTATGGTTGAAATTTCAGATCAATCCAAGCTTCAGAGGTATGAAAATCAGAGGGCTTACTAAATATAGTAAAACAGGAGCGAGCAAGCCAGAGAAATGTGCAAGTCTAAGAAATTTCCTTCACCCCCTGTGAAATGTGCCCAAGATGAGATTGGCAAGAGGATGAAAAAAAAAAAAAAAATTAAGTTTGAGAATTCCTCCTCCTACCCTCAAATGTGCCCTCAATGAGAAATGGTGACGGAGAAAATTCTAAGTTATTGATAATTCTTGCTTGACCCCCAAAATGCGCCCAACTACAAGAGGCATCAAGAAAACAAGTTAAGTGTTAGAAACTTTCTGCAGGGGTCTCCAAATGCGCCCAAGTCCTCTAGCTATGGAAGGCAAGAAAAAAAAAAGTTTCTAAATGTGCCCTCATCAAGCCAAGGTGATGGAAAATGTTTAAGTCATGTTGAAATTCCTCCTCCATACCTCAAATGCGCCCAAGGAGAGAGAGAGGGTGAGAAAATTTGCTAAGGTAAGTATGAAATCCTCCTTAACCCTCAAAATGCACCCATGTTAGAGGTGAAGTCAAGACAAGTTCTAAGCATTGGAAATTCCTCCTTGGGGTCCCAAATGAGCCCAGCTTGCTAGACTATTGAAGATGGATGAGAATAAGTTTTTAGTCGTTGGAAGTTCCTCCTTGACCCTCCAAATGCGCCCACATTGGAGGTGTCTCTAGGAAGTATGTTGAATATTGTTGAAATTCCTCCTAGACATGCAAAATGCGCCCAAGTTCAAGATGATTCTAGGAAAATTTGTTTAAGTGTTGATAAAATTCCCCCTCAACATGCCAAATGTGCCCATCTCCAACATGTGTGAAGGAAAAAGAAACTAAGGCGTGGTTAATTCCTCCTTGGGGTCCCATATGCACCCAGCTTGCTAGACTATTGGAGATGGATGAGAAAATGTGCTAAGGCGTGGTTAATTCCTCCTTGACAAGCAAAATGCGCCTAAGGTGAAGAGAGATGGTGATGAATAAAATGCTAACTGTTCAAAATTCCTTCTAGACCCCCTATATGCGCCCATGCTAGTGATATTATTTAAAAAATTTCTAAGGCACAAAATTCCACCTTACCTAGAGGAAAATACGCCTAAGCTTGAGGAGGTGATGAAATTTTCTGAGGCAAGGATGAATTGGCAGTGGATATGTCAGAATGTGTCGGCTTCAGGGTGATAAAAATTGTCAAGGCCAAGCAAGAAAAATACACCCAAAGGTGATGAATGAGAATAAATTTGATGGCAAAATATTTTTCTAAGGTTAAAATTCAAAAATTAAAAGTACCCCTTCATTTGTAGACACATGAATTTGATGCTTTCTTAAGGGAATTTTCTTCTGGGTACTGGATATCTTTGACAAGGAGATGATTTTAAAACTTTTCATTCCCTGCTGGAGACTTTAAGATGGAGATCTTACTTGGGCACCTGGTTGATGAAATTTTCTAGAGGAGATAAATTATTTCTAAGGCAGATGGGTTGGAAATTTGTCTAAGGCATTGAAATATGAAGCATAGGTGTTATACGCCCAGCCAACAGATGATGAAAAATCATGAAGAAAGCAAAGTTGGCTAGAGAAAAACGATGAACCCTGGAGACCACTCAGGCCTTGGAGATCAGAACATGGATATCAGGTGAGTAAAGTGAATTTTTATTATAAGTGTTTTGATGCTCTTCTTTTTATTTTGCAGGATGAATGCTGGGACCAAAGTGGGAGGACTTGAAGTGATGGAGCAAATACTTCGGGACAATATTGCAACTGTAGAATGAAATAAAGTTACATGTTTCAAGCCTCTCCATGATGTCTCACTTGCGTCCAAACCATGAAGGGAGATGTTATCAGAAATGACTAAGTGTTGGAATTTCTCCTCAAAGACTCAATATGCACCCAACGCAGTCAGGCGAATGGCAAGCAAGAATGATTCAATCCAAGACAAGAAAATCTTTTAAGATGAAGGAAAAGATGAAGGCCCAAGTGTTGGAGACTGACATCATGACAAATTGAAGGACAGAATAAAGGAATTCTTCTTAAGCCTAAAGTCCTCCAGCAATGACCCAGAAGATGTTCTCTAGCATCCTCCGCATAACCAAAGGTACCATGACAACGAGGAAGATCATCGTCAAACAGCTGAATGTGCCTACCATATCCATTCAAGGAGTTGAAGCAGTGTTGACCAAACTCAGGCTATTTGCAGTTAGAGAAAGAACAATGTGAATGTGTTTCCAAACAAGAGCCTTCTAGAAGATGGTGGACATTAATTGCTCATTTATTACCCCATTCTTCTTGGTGGCGGTTTTTAGGGTTAGGGCTGGAGTGGCACAATCTGGGCCATCTATCTAATTGTAATCTAAGTCGTCCATTGGACTTGGCCAGCTATAAAAGGGGCATCCCCCCTCATTTGTACTTCAATTAGAATACCAGAGAAGGAATAGAGAGAGATTGATAGAATAGAAGGTAGCATAGTTTGAATAGTTTAGCTTAGATTGAAAAGGAAGGAAAGTCTTCCATTTGAACACTTTGTAAGAAGTTGTTGTGAACACTCTCTCAATAAAAAGAGTTTTCATTGATGGTGATCTCTTCTTTTGTTGTGAGTAGCTAGCGAGGCTTCTTCGTCCTTCCAATTCACTTAGAATCTTGAAGTAAAGTAGATTTCATTTCATGCAAGTAGTTAGTAATTGTGGAATGTGGTGCCCAATTTGAACAAAATTTCACTTATCCATGCCACTAGCGGGCTCGCTGACGGTGGGTTCGCCTTGCGTGGTCAACTGAAACATTGTGAACTTAACTTCGATTATAATTTATATGTTGGCATGCGTCGTTGTGATGGTGTCTTCATGCTTAATCATGATTTGAATACTTTTGATTACTCCTCTAAAGATTGCACCGGTTTTGTGGAAGCTATGCGAAGCGAGGCAAAACAAAGCTTGGTTGAAGTCTGTGAGAATTGATCGCCATGTCCCACGCCTTAGAGTAGATTAGAACCTTATTATCCCTACAACCATTTTAAATTCAGTACATTTCTGGTTAGTGTTAAGAAACTTGCACTTACCTGCCAAATCATTCGAACCACGTGAAACCCTTTAATCTACTGTCTGTTGTCCGCTGCTAAACAATTGTGTAAGTCCCCTTGAAATACCACCAAATCACATCAAGCCAACTAAGACTATCCACTGCCTAGAAGGAACCTTGGAGTTGAATGCACGAACTCTCTCACAATCTTAGCGTGTTAGATACTTTGATCAAGAGAGAATAGGGTAGCCGTTGGCAACTTTATTCTGTGTTGGTGCGGTCACGAAAAACACATCAACAAGTCCTATGACTACACCCTCTCCCATAGCGAGAACTAGACATGGGAAGAGGAAGATGTGAATTTGTAAAAACTGAAATATGTTAATGTTGTATTGACTTTCAGTTTTACAAAAACAATTTGCTATTTTCATTTTGTTTCAGACTATCAGTATCAGCGTATTGAGCATTCCACATGAGGATGCCATTTTGTATCTAATTTTCTTTCAAATCAATCAAATATAACTAGACTCGGCTTGTTTCTTCTATGTACTCATTTTATTGACTCATTGGATGCATCTTATCATTGAATTTTGCAAAAAAATGTGTTTTTAATGAAGTTTAAGCAATTTTTTAAGTTGCTGAGTTTTTTTCCGAGTTTTTTCCGAACCGTATGTTCCGGACTTGCCGAGTTTTTACAATTGGCAAGTTTTTCAACTCTGCAAACATCTATAAGCCTCATGACAGCTAGAAATGGAAGAATCGGAGACACCTATATTGCATAGCTTATACAAAAGAAGATAGCTTGGGCAAAGCCAAATGCCTTTCTAAAGTCTACAAAGCAGAAAAAGACTTTGAAAGACAGCTTGCAAGCCTCGTCAATAATAAATTTAAGTCTAGAAAGTTTTGTCAAAGTCATGAAGTCTTGCCCTAAGGATGTCTGCACCCTTGCTAAGTTTACCACTCTCCAGAAATGCAAAGAAAGCAAAAGCTATATATTCAACTCCATATGATAGAGCCATCTGCAATGGAGCATGTACATTGAATCTTTATAAGTATTCTACCCAGCATGTCATCTTCACTTTCTTTATATCTACAAATAATCTTTCCCTATGAAAACATTATCAATGTCTAAATGATTCATTGGTATGATCGCCGAAAAATACATATTCAATGCTTCACATTACATAACTAAAGTAGAAGCATACCATTTATGATACAACTTCCCAGGTAAACAAAACAATATCCAAATGAACAAATAACAAGAAAAAGCATATTTTTCCAAGGTACCCTATATTAATCAGTGACCATTTGTACTGTGTTACTGTAGATTAATGAGGATTAATCAAGCTACAATCATAGTGCCTTTTTACAAAATATTCTATAATAAGATTTCAGTAAATAGGTTGTCACGTATTCTAAGACCTGTGTTATCTAATCAAAGCTGACCAAAATGTGCTCTTGAGAGAATGCAAAACAACAATCAAGATGAAATTTTATAGTATTATACTTATAAAGAAGATCAAATGCTGACATACAAAAAGAATCAAAGTAGTATATTCAATGTCTTCTTATCTCTTACAAGAAATGGACTATAGATGATACCTAGAGTCTCGATGCCTTGGCTACGAGGGTGCAGTTGCCCAAATCCTTTCAACTCACCATTGATCAGGCATTCATTTTTTATTGCAGACTTAGGATATGAGATTGAAACTGCAGCCACTGGTGGATAGTAAAACTGTGAGAGAGCATCCGCAGCAGTTACCTATAAATGAGTAAAGCCACAACAAAAATTAACTTTTTCAGTAAATTTTATCATCTTCTGTAATTAACAAACAATGTGAAGACTTGATTTGACTGTCAAAAACTGGTGCAATAAATTGCAAAAAATTGAAGAATGCTACAAATGTATCTGCTGTTGTAAAGACAAGAAATCAACATTCCTTAAGACCTTGAAAGGCTATGAACTTGAGGAAAATGTGAAACAAAATGTGCAGAGTCTGCAAGACTGAATAATACAGTTAAAAGTTGTAACTCTTGTTCAATATATAGCAGTTCCTATAAAAAGGTCTTGAGATTATTCTTCAACTCGCTCTCAAGTAATGTTTAATTCATTTCCTTAAGAATAAGGGGTTCAAATCCATGTCCTGACACAACTATAAGTGCAAACAATACAATTATTTTAATATCATTTCCTCTTTGTTCCATCCCAAGAACAGCATTAAGGATGGGTAGAAGTCCATTCATTAAAGCTTCAAAGGTAGGATCCCTAAAAGGTCTTACAGCTCCAATACAAACAATATAATATCAAATTGATTGTCACATAGCTTGGTTTTCACGTTTAAAATATGCAGGGCAGAATTATTAGGTCAAAAGTGGTCATTATTCTTGTATAGAATCCCACAATGGGGCCCCACAACCAATTAATGGACACCTAGAAAGGTAGGACAAATTAGGACACCTACATGACCTGATAGGATGGAAACAAGGAACCAAAAAGGGTATGGAATTATGGAGCACTCTTCTCATACACATGATCATCACATTTTCTATCTCCTAGGATGCAGAAATAGCAACAGCATAGTATCAGATCTATTACAGAGCAATTCTCTGAATTCTTTAGTACAATGACTTGGTGGGAAACTCTTCTAATTGATAAAACCTTGCTTCTGGAGACCTGTTTACCTTACTTTTTACAGGGTGCAATCTATTATGGTGAGTTACAGGGCAGGTATGCATGCTTCTCTGTTTTGATCCATTTGTGAGGTGATAGATTTTATAGTTTTTTTTCAGGGAAATGACTTCTGAGCGAGGGTTGATCTGTACAAGCTTCCAATGATGTCTTATATTGAAGTATGTTTGATATTATTTTAGCATATATATTGTTGTTATAGTATGCTATAGTCTCATACTCCATTATTATGACTGAATAACATGGTTATGGTGCACAATGCATTGCATGCATCCAGAATGTATGGCACACTCAACAAGATGGCCAACCTTACAATCCAGGATCACACTTACAGCCAAAAATTTTTTATGACATGGGTGGATAACATGAGTAATGATGTGCAGTGATGTAAGCATAGGAAGGTATGATATGATACTATGACATGGCAGGAATGTTCTACTAGCAGAAGAAGGTTTTCTTGAGCGTGTGTGTCACTTGAGCACCCTTAAGTAGTGGCCCTAGGGTACTCTTTTAGGTACCACCCTACATTGTTGCCCAAGCATGAGGAAGAGAAAAAATCATCACCACATCTACATTGTACCTTGCGGCCATTTGTTTGTCAAGTCATGCCAATAGCCATTGTGTATTGCATAGTTTTAAAACTTGGACTTTGGAAAAAACTCTCAGCAACCCAATATTGAATCAAACTTTAGGACTAACAAAAAACATAACAAAACTTGGCAAATTAAAAATATACATAAATTCATAAAATAAATCTAAAAAACATCGAAAATACTATTCATTGCATAAGAAATGAATTTAGACCAATATTACAAGACTCACCTAGACTCGATGAGTCCTGAGGTGAGCAAGTCGAAATAAGGCCCAAGGACTCATGACCAAGGTATTAGGTGAGTCTACTCAAACTTGTCGGACTCGACGAGTCCCATTGGGAAAACTCAACCAAGTCTATGAAAACCAAGAAATAAAAAAAATTAAAATTGAAAATACATAAACGTAAAAGCATGAAAGTCAAGTGTTTTTGAAGGGTTTGGATAACTTTTGGAAGACAGTTAAAACTGATAAAATTATGAAAAAAGGCATGCACCAGGACGGTTTATGTGATCTCAAAGGATTTAATTTGGGCTTGGTAGCGGGGGCTCTACCCCTCAACCCCACCCTATAATATGAAAGGGAGTGCATCAGGGGTGCAATGCCCGATACCACAAAGGGCACTGCCACTTGACCCCGCAAGGGTGTGCTACACCTTGACCCCATGGCCCATGGGGGGCACTTCTCCCAAATCCATATTCTAGTTTTTAAAAAAACAAAAAAAATTAAAGTCCTTTTGGGCCATGTTGGATGGAAGAGCAACATTTTTTTTTTACTTTTTCCCAATTAAATTCCTAGTAATTAAATTACATTTATACTTCTAGTTTTCAAGTCAAATCCTATCCTAAGTAATGCTCCTAAGGCTGTAGCAGCATTCACAGGCTTGTCTAAGATACAAGAACATGACTCCACATAGAGCTAGTCATGCTAGGCTGAGGGATACAAGCTCCTTTCTACCATTTTTCATGACTCCATATTGTGATTTTTGTTTTTGAAGAGATGGAAATCATAAGCTATGAGTATTGTGTACCTTAAACACTTGAAATATTTATATATCTAAAAATGTTGTTTCCTTTAGCCAAAATCTGCTTTTATACTCACATGATTGATGAACACTTGCGTATGTGATCAAGTAGTAGCTTCTATTTGATTAGTTTATTGTTTCTTTAAAGTTTGTTTATTGAAGGGTGCATGATACAAGTTTGAAATTCTTAAAAATCTCTATATTTCATGATTTTTTCAATTTGTCAAGTTTGTGTTGAGTTTGGGCGCCAAGTTCGAGTCCAGGTCAAAAATCATCCTGTCAAGTCTGCACCAAGTTTGAGTCTTATAACTATGATTTAGCCAATGCATTGCAAAGAAAATTGTTGAAAAATTGTTTTAAGTACAAAACAAGGAAACAAAAAATGAAAAGAAAGGGGGGAAATTTTGAAACAAAGGATTAGAAAAGGTTCTGAGAAAAAGGAAAAATGTGTCAGCTGGCTTGTTTCTTGAGGTCACTTGCCAAACTTGGCCAGTTTTAAAATTATAGTGTTATGGTTGCAAAGATGGCCCATAAAGAAACAAACACAAAGGAGTAAACCCTAAAGAAAGATAATCACTGCAAGAGGGGAAAACCCTTAGTCTAGACGAGTACCATAAGGACAAAGAACAAGTAAAAAGAGTCCTGAAACAAGGACCATTTAATGAAGCATAGAAGATATTAAGATAAAAGTGGCAGACTAGGACATGATACCAGCAAAGTGATATATATTTACCAATGCCTTGGCTAGGAGAACCAATGACCGTCATCTATCATCACAAAAGGGCTAATAATTCTTCTAAGATAATGCCTAGGGCTGATGGGGCCACACTAGACAATCCTTGGAACAATAAAGTTACTCCCCTCGAACCAATCCTAACATCCACAATTGATGAGCCACTAATGACAAAGAAAAACCCAATAATGAATCTCTAATGACATATTTAATTATATGAAAATAGAAAGTACACCTTAACAATCAAGAAACACTCAAAGAGAAGGGGTTGGGACAAAAACTCATCTTGAACATCACATTGACAAACCATCCATTTGGATTGAATCATACAATAATGCATGCATCTAGATGTACTTATGGGTGAGTGCAATTCCAATCAATAGATCCCTATTTAAAGCCCCCAAAAAAGAACAATGGAACACAAACCTATGCTTATTTGAGAATCCTTGGAATGGAAAGTAGCGAAAATCATGCATCCCCAATAGGTATGGTAGGGTTGTGAAGGAATATTATGAAACTCTGCTCAAAATATTCACGATTATCACATACCAAGGACCTTAAGAGAGCAAGTGAGAAATTGGGAATCCTAATACAACCTTCATAGGAAAGATTGAGATGCTTTAATCCCTCAACAACTTAGTTATTGCATTACAATAGTTTTTCAATTATTACGTTCATAATGCAAATTCCATTGAATCAAATGGATCTCTATGTCAATTGTTTTCCATGTTTCCATTTTGTCTAGATACAAATGGAATGGTATTTATTGAAGAAGCAAGGATTTCTTCTAAATCCCAGTATGGTTAGTTGCATAATGATGATCATCAACAATCCAAGTAGTGGCTCAATTTTTTTCTCTACACACCCACCATCTTCAACAAGACCACATGATCACTTTACTATGTACCTTGAATCTCTCAATTAAGAGTAGAGCTACCATATGACTACGGGTTCTCCTTCTTACCCTTAACTCAAATTGTTGCTTTTGTTTATCCATATATGACCTATAAATCTCAAACGATTTCCTTAACAATCCCAAGAAAACCACATATTACCAAGCATGCAATAAAACTTGACACTACAGCAAGGTAGATATAGATTAAGTCATTTATAGGGATATTCCATCAAACTAGGTTTCATAAAAAACTTCCCCCTTTACAATCCCTTAAAATGAACCATACATAAGACATTATTGTGGCAGAGTTGGGATATCCCAAAATTGACAATTACAACAAATGTGCCAGTACAAGAGAAAAACTTAACAAATAAGGTCAGAGTTCAGAATATCAAACAAACAAATGGCAGAATATGTAATAAACATCAACACCAACACACCATAGCAACATGAAATATAATAAGCAAAAGATACCTACAGAAAGTGGTCGCAAAATATTGCTGGCAACATATGATGGCACAGTGAGAACAACTGTCTTTGTTTGTATAGAAATAGATCCATCTGGAGTCTCATAAGTCAAGGCATATCCACTGCTAGAAAGTTTTTTTATTGCCAAAAGCCTCCAACCTAGTTTGACTTTATCACCCAGCCTAGCAAATGCAATTGCCACAACTTCCTCATTAGAAGACATATATAAGAATTCCACATAGGCACACAGAAAAGTTTTACAGATAACAATGTATTAAAATTACATATCGAAGAACAGATTCATCACCCAACATTTTAATGAGATTAATATTTTATGAAAACAAATATTTAAAATCATAATCTGTAGAATATTCTAAGGAAATAGTGTATTAAACTTTAAAGGATTCTGTTTCTCCACAAAGATATGAGATATTTCTAACTGCATCTACAATTTATATCAGCCAAATTTATTTACAGATTTCCTTGTTTTATGTAGTTCTCAGTTCATAATTCTTGATTCTTGCTGCTGGTCCTACTCAAACATGTTTTTTATAAAAATATTTGAATAAAAACAGAGCTTATGATGTCTTCAGGCAAATAATAATGTTGGTAGATATTGGATACAGCAATTCCTCCACCTAGTCAATGCATTAATTACTAAGAAATTAAAAAAAGCTCAATGGCAATAGCCATACCTGTTAGCAATTGCATTTGGCATTGTTGTCAATCCTTTCTTAAATGACCCCACTGTTTGACCCTTTGGCTTTGGCAAGCGCCTGCAATTTGGTCAAATTCTAAAAACCCGTCAAGAAACAGCTCACATAACAAGCTACAGACTACAACTTGTCAACACATTAGAATGTTGCATTAAGCATTCAAAAATTTGGTCAAAGTATTTGTAATTACGGATCACGTGGTGGCTTTGGACTGTTTTTGTTCTCTTGAATTGTTTTAATGGCTCCACCAATGATACTCCCCCCCTTTTCTTCTAACTTACAAACCTTTCCAAAGGCTGCCTTCATGCTCAATTTGGCAGGATCTCCAGCATATACTCCTGCACATCATTTTCTTGTGTCATTTAGCAGGAATAAGTCATGATCCAAGGAAAAATGAATTGATTTGAGAACATATATAGCATCCTAAATATTCATTGAGGTGCACAACAAACCAGTTGCCTCATCATTGAAGATGTTGCCTTCCTTAAACAAGAAAAATACAAAGACAAATATAAAAACTCTCCTGCAGGAAATACACCAACCCACTAAACACATTGGATTAACAGATTACACAAAATAGTAGAAGAGATCTTTCGGAAGAAGAAAAACAGGAAATGGGGTCATTCAATGTGGCCAGAGCATAAAGTAACGGTTTTTCTAAAGAAGTTATCTCTGGACAATGATTATTGCTAGGTAAAGCAGGATCAAATGCACAGGGCTGCATCTAATCTTAAACAGTATGCTTAAGGACACATTAAATGTAAACAAAGTAAGAGTACAAGCGATGGAAAATACTTTCTCGGTTTTGTAATGATATATAGAACTAATAGAAGCAATATTCAGATTTAGCTTCAGATATTAGCAGAGGAAATTGAACACTATTTTAGATTAGGATGCATCACACATGAAATAAAAATCTATATGATATAAGTTCTTGTCATGTCTTTTAAATTGTAGATTTTTCAGGATTGATTTCAAAAAATTCCTTTTGAATATGTGATCTGAGGATGAGCCCATTTGGACTTGAGTTGTATTTTGTTTGCAATATGTTTTAATATGGTGGCCTTGTGATATTGGTGTAATTTTTTAATATTCCACTTGTGGTCGATAATTAAAAGTTCCAAACTTTTACAGATGTACTCTCTTCTTATGGTATATATATCTAAATTGTTGATCCTCTTTGTGCAAGTTAAACCATTTTTTGACTAATAGTATCAAGGAATAAGGAGAAGATTCCATTACCCAGGTTGCAACTTCATAACTGGTTGGTGTCAGCTGAGGTCTTGCTGCTATCCTTCCTAGTTGTGCTGGAGGGGAGAAAAGGCACACAGATACAGTCATCTTCTACTTATTTGAATTAATGATATTTATTGTTATGGTGTTAATTAGAAGTCTGCAACTGACCTATCGGTCAGTTGAGAGGCTTATTCTTGTTGCATAGTTCTAAAAACATATTAGAAGAGTGCATGGTTGCTTCTAGAAATGGAGAAAAGAAAGGGTGATGCCTTCATGATGAGAGCATTACTTATTCTTTGTTGATAGGGATAGTTAAGCTGGCTTGTATTGTAAGATTCTTGCTTTGTTTGAAAGTAAGTTGACTGTTGAATTATCAGCAATAAATTTGTTGTTCAAGATCGGGATGAAGATCACATACACATAAATTTTACTTATTCTTTGATATTTCAGTACCCTTAAGATGCTTTTGGAGGTATCAAGAAAACAAAAATACTAAGGTTAGGATAGAGCTACTGAGAAGGGATATTTAATGGCAGTAATTTATTACTATTAAATATCAATATACTTCTTGTACCCAAAACCAAAATTTTTGCTTCATCAAGGCATTTTGTTTAAAAGAGTCTAAATCTTGCTAAAATGATGTCAAGTACAGATTTTGGGCAATATCAAGCATGGAGTTTTATCAGTATTTTGTCAGTCAAAGGCAGTTCTATTGATTAGAACCTACATCGGAGGCTCAGAATGGAACATTTCCCGACGAAGAAGCATTTCACGACAACAACTATGCTTTCGCATGATTATTTCAGTGGTCAAGACAGAGTTTTTAGTGATTAAATTATGAAGATTTCTCAGAGAAAAGCAAGAAAGCGCAACTGTAGCCCAGGGGAACCCTTCTTTTTGAAGGTCAAGATCTTGTTGAAAATACTCATAAATACAGTCAAACTCTTCAGAATTGGTCTGGCTATCCGATGAGCTATCCAACGAAGCTTTCCGAGACCCACAGCTCCGGCAACTGGCGACAGAAGTTGAAATTTCCAAAGTTTCACATTGCAAAAACTTGTCCTTTTTCAGCAAAAGCGTGCTTGTAGCTTGAGGGCGCCCTTCTTAAAGGGGGGGTAGATTCTGGTATTTCTGGTGGCTAATACAGTCAATCGCTTCATGACTAGTCTGCTTATCCGACGAGCTATCAAACACAGTCATCCGAATTTCAGAGTTCCGGCAGTCGACGTCTGAAGATGAGCTTATAATGGAGTTTTCACATCTCAGAGCTTCTTCGTTGTGTTTCCAGTGCAACTACAGCTTAGGGGCGCTGGTTAAAATGACCCTTAAGATGGTCAAATTTGCAGATGAGATCTTCCGACATCAGTACTACTCTAGTCCAGCTTCGCATTGCATCATCCTGCCTGCGATCCGGACGCGGTGATCGTGGCAGAGGTTCTACCAAGCACGTAAATAAGCGAGCGGACCGCATAAAATTTGCATTGTATTTCTACTCCAAGCTTCTAGCCTTTAAGCGATGAGGTCGCTCGAAGTCTTCATGAGACTTGAGCGTAATTACTTTATCTATTCAACAAGCCCAGCCATCAGCTTCCGGGATTTGGCAAACGCTCGTACGTGTGAGGTCTTTGGCGAAATGCTGAAAAGTGAAGACATCCGGAAAATGGCTAAGTATTGAGCGTATATTTTAAATAAAATACGCACTGGCATTTTTGAGGTCTTAGAAGCAGTTTTCTTGCTTCGTCACCTCTAGAGACATCTCTTGTAGATCCTTCTGGCTGTCCGTTAAAACAAACGTGGCTCGAATCGGGTTATCCCAGCTCCAGATATCAGAGGTCAAAGTAGGGCATCTGGTTGAGAGTTCAACTTTCGTCAGAATGGTGTCAGTGCAACTATAGGCCAGGGGCGCTTTTACTTTTGAGGCCCTTAACACAGCTTTCAGATGCCTTGCGTACAGTCGTTGGATGCAGAATGTCTCCAGTCATGCAGTGAGCTTGGTTGCCTGTCAGCAAGGTTCACCGTTCGCCGTCAGCAGCCGTTTGAAGTGTCAGATGGCAGTTTAGGAAAATGGTTTAAGTCTAGAACCCGTAAATGAATTTAATCAAGGGCGCCTAATTTTTCAGGGTGTTAAATGATGGATTTTGCAATAGTGTCTCCCAGCAGATATTTCTTCCTTGTTCAGTAGGCTTTCCAATGAATTCTCCAGCTCGGTCTCAGCATCTCTCGGTCACCCAGAAATCAGTGGCGAAGATGGCCAGTCATAACTTTGTTGTCGGCTATAAAATAGGAAGTTAATAAAAAGTGCAATATCTTGAGCAAATTGACGCCTATGAGCTCAGATGATGACTTTTTGGAATCGGTGAAGTCCAATGGTGAATCCTAAAGCTTCATTCGAATTGTCAACTGAAGTTAAATAATATTTAATATTTATTTTGCATGTTTTGGCATTAAAATGGCGAATCTCTAAAATTGATGCCTTTGCAAATTGCATGATGAATATTAATTTATTATTATTTATTTCCGGACTCAGTGTCAGTATCAGTGTAACTGAAAGGGGTCCAATCAGAAGCCTTCTATTTTCAGCTGAGGTTTTAAATCTTGCAGTCAACAAGTTGGTGCGAATTTTCTCTTATTTAAACATGGCACCTTCATTTATTTTTCACCAATCTTCAAGAGAAATTCGTATTTTTAAAGAGAAATCCATATTTTCAAACAAAATTCGTTTTTCTTCAAGGCAAAGGCGTGTTTTTCAAGAAAAATTCATATTTCTTCAAAGCAAAGACGTATCTTCAAGGCAAATTCGTAATTCTCAAGTAAAGGCGAATTTTAGCAATCAAAGGCGAATTCATCATCAGTTCACAAAGGCGATTTCATCAAACACTTCTTTCTGCAGGTTAAAGTTCACATTCATCAGCAAATTTGAAGAATAGGGGCGATTTTCACAGAAGAAAGAGCTTATTAAAAATGTCTTTTTCCTCCTTGTTTCTCAAATTTCTCTCAGTTTTCAATTCGCATGTTCCTGAAATTGGCAAAATTCGACAAGTCTCAGCATCTGGATCATTTCTATATAGCTTCCTCGAATTAAAATCGTGCGTTCGATTTTTCAGGAATTTTTAACTTCAGAACATTCGTTCTTGAGTTTCTAATTTTCTCAACTGAAAACTCTTTGCATGGTCGAGTAGAAGTCAGATTTTCGCATTTTTGACATTCTGGGTTGTCTTAGAATCTTTTTCTGGACAAAACCCATATCTCAGATTTTTCGCTGAAAATTGACCTTCGATAGACTATTTTTAGCCTCAGCAAGTTATTTTTAGCTTTCCAGAAAAGTTGTCAAAATATTGCCGTGTTCACAGTCAACAGGCGAGTTTTTCAGAGTGCAATTCACGTAGACTAAATTCAAGACCAAATCGGTCTTAATTCACGATTTCATCAGAAAAGCTGAGACCGATTTGTATCAAGTGCATTCAAAGGGTTGACAGGCGTAGTTACTCAAATCCATATGGTTGCATGCCTCGTATGACGGATTGTCTTCCAAAGCTAGTTCAGAGGGTTGATACGGTTGGAATTTTGCTTGTGCAGCAAGTTCGTTTGTATTTCTCACAACCAAAGTGTGAGCAGTCAAACTTCACAGTTTCGTCATGCAACACTCTTTCATTAAGGAGAAGTGTCAGAGACATCAAGCTGCAAAAGAAATGATGGCCATCACTTCAGTTACGGAGCCGCCGAAGTTATGAGTCAGTGAAATGCTAGTTTGAGTGTGCAAAGATTGCCAAGATTGCTCAAGTTGCTGACATTTAGATGCTGATGCAGTTGACAGCCTCGTTGAGGGATTGATTGTTCGAGATCATGATCAGTAGACTTCAGTTCCTACCTCTCAGAATAGACATTTTACACAGGAGTTAAACTTGGCGTTACTTTCTCAAGTTAACTCGTTGTCTCATCTCATGCATATCTATTCTGAGATTAGCTTTACACACTTGGAGTTTCTTTCGGGTTTTCGTTAACTGATGGTAGTGTTCCAGTTAACATGCTTTCAATAAGGGCGTGCATGCTTTGTCCATTTTAGATTAGATGTTTCGGTTAACGATGGTAGTTTTCCAATTAACTGTATAGTTTGCTTTATTAGGGCTTAGCAATAAATCTTGCATGCATTGCAAGACTGTAGTTGACTCAAGGTGATTTTAGGGTTCCCTACACCTTTTGATGTCTATAAATAAGAGCTTTCGCTCATTTGTACATAAATTTTGCTCGAGAGAGAAATATATGCTGTGCCTACCTTGCCCTCAATATTGCTCTTTTGGTATTTGTTCATGTGTCTTTGCTGTTATAATGAATTGTTATGCCACATAGGGTTTCATGCAATTATAATGGTGAATTCTTTCCATAGTTTAGATAAATCTGTTTTGTGTTCAATAAACTTGTTCAGATTGAGATGATAGTTGTGCCCACCTTGCCTTCAAGTAGAGAATCTGCACTTGTTTATCGTGTGTTGTCGTGAACAATAAACTTATTCGGATTGAGATAATAGTTGTGCCACCTTGCCTTCAAGTAGAGAATCCGTATCAAGTTTATCGTGTGATGTTGTTAACAATAAACTTGTTTAGATTGAACTAATAGATGTGCCACCTTGCCTTCAAGTTGAGAATCTATACTCGTTTATCGTCTGATAGTCAAAACCTTCCTCCGTTTCCTCATGCTCTGTTTTCTTGAGGAAATTGGATAGAATTTAAGTAATTAAGTTTAGTTGTAGTTAGTGAATCTGCGAAACCAGAAAATTCTCAGCTGCAACATATATAGTTTTCGAGAAAGCCTTGTACCTCTACAGCTGAAACAAAAAGACAGGATATAGTTTAGTTTATTTCCATTTGCAAAGTACTTTTGTCAAGCACAACGAGGGAGCTTCCCCTCCTAATTTGAAGAGCACTCATTGCGTAGTGTGCATAGCTGTCTGTACCAACTCTTACTCCAGAGGTGCTAGTTGTTACGCCAACAATACCATAAAGGAAGAAAGAGAAATTGTACATTCTTGAATAAATTCTCCTCACAACTTTGATTGTGTATATATGATTAACAAATGATTCACTTGGCTCTAATACTACTATTATAGACTGCCTTCTGCCTACCTGCATATAAAAATGGAGAGAAGAAGCAAGAGAATACCAAATCTGTAATTTGTATGAAATGTCACTAACTATAGACTGGATGCATGCATAAGATGTTCCTACTAAACTCACAAGGAACTGTCCCAAGGATGACCATCAATCTTGAGTCATTTTACCACCTTCCCAGCCTGCACTTGAGTTGAATGTGTTACATGGTAGATAGTCAATAACCCGGGCACACATGTATTGGCATGTCAGCCATTAATGCATGTAACCCAACAATGACAGCTCACCTGAAGTGCACAGAGAACCAAGCATTACCTAGCTACATGGCTAGAGCCTGTCATGCCCCACGTAAAAAAGTGAGATTGCAGCATTCATAGAGAAATCGCAGCATTATAAATCGTTGCCTTTAACCGGGGCAAAGGAAATGAAAGGGCAGTAAGCCATGAATAAAATTGATTAAAATTAGTTAAAGACTATTGAGCAGTGATTCCTAAATAGATGTAATTTAAATTAAAATAAATATAAAAGGTAGTGCTTGGTTATGAAGAGGTGTATCCCTTGCAAAGGCAATAGTCTTAGTGAAAGGGTGTGACCTCTTCTCATTGGAAGGATATATAAGGGAGGACAAAACATTTGTGAAAGGCATCAATTTGGATCAAGCAAGCAGATTGGAAAAAAAAAAGGATAAGAAATCAGAATAAGAGATCTATTGGAATAAATATTTTTAGCAAGAATATTATTGGGAAGTAAGGTAAATATAATTAGAAATAACCATAAATGTGTGTGTGTGTGTGTGTGTGTGATCATGCAATACTGGTACTTGCAGAAAATTAATGATCTTTGTGAATAATCTACATGCTTCTCTTTATCATATGTGATAAGGGATTTGTATAATAATCTATTCCGAATTTAGAGAATTGGATTGCAAATAGGGAGGCCGATCAACCTTCCAGGTTCACAAGAGGTGAAGGAAGACCGGCCTCCATGCTCTTATCAAGTACGCCACCCCGAGATGGAATGGAAGACCAGCCTTCCATGCTCGTGGGCCAGGGGGTGGAATGGAAGACCAGCCTTCCATGCCCTTGGGCTTGATCAAGGAGGACGACCAGCCTCCAAGGTGAACTAAGGGATGGAAGGGCAACCCACCTTCCATGCTGTCGCAGTACAAGGGCAACCAACCTTGAGACTGCAGTCTGCAAGCATTTAAACAAATTCCTAATAAGATTATTATGGGAATCCACATTGGAATGGCTATTACCTTAATTAGATTTTTATGTGACTAATGTACATGAATATTATGATGTTTCCTAATGATGAGTAATATATATATATATATATATATATATATATATATATATATTATCATGGCTTATGATTTAATGTCAAATTCTAGTGACTAATATGGTGTGCGGGACCTAAACCAAGATTTATCTTACGACAATTTAATTGCTAATTTCATTATTCTTAAATATATTGCATCTCTTATTTAAATTGGAATTATGGTTTTAGGGCAACATATAGAGATATCCCAATAGGAGAAATTACAGAGCCAGTTAGATGCAAGTATAGTTCTAAGTTTCTAACCCTAAGTGTGCAAACTCTATTAATGGAATGAAATAAAAGCAAAGGTAAGTTTACATACACACAACAGATTCAAATAAACTGCATAAGAAGCTTGTATGTATATGTAGATCTATATTGTTACATTCAATCCTCCCTTGCCCAAATGGGCTCAAGAAGAAGGTACATACACTTAAGCTTGTTGAACACATATATTATCATGGCTTATGATTTAATGTCAAATTCTAGTGACTAATATGGTGTGCGGGAACTAAACCAAGATTTATCTTACGACAATTTAATTGCTAATTTCATTATTCTTAAATATATTGCATCTCTTATTTAAATTGGAATTATGGTTTTAGGGCAACATATAGAGATATCCCAATAGGAGAAATTACAGAGCCAGTTAGATGCAAGTATAGTTCTAACCCTAAGTGTGCAAACTCTATTAATGGAATGAAATAAAAGCAAAGGTAAGTTTACATACACACAACAGATTCAAATAAACTGCATAAGAAGCTTGTATGTATATGTAGATCTATATTGTTACATTCAATCCTCCCTTGCCCAAATGGGCTCAAGAAGAAGGTACATACACTTAAGCTTGTTGAACACTCTACTTAGCTTGCTTAACACTCTCTCCCACAATCCTCTGCTAAGCCCAAACTGCACATACAACCAAGATCTTTCCACCTCTCTCGACAATGAGATTGAAGCCTCTATTTAAAGGCCCAATCTCAAGTGAGAATATATTCTACAAGTGACATGTGTCACCTCATATCACAAATGTTTATTTTTGTCTTCTAGTGACACCCATCCTAATCCAAATGTAATAGTAAATTATATCAATTTCACTTTATATTATAAGAGCACACCTCCCAACCCATACCAATACGTGAATATTCTAACCCATAAGAACCCCCCATTTAGTAAATATTTTGTATCACCAATCAATAAATTGATCTTTGATAGAAGCTCCTTGTGTTCACAAGAATTCTAGCTCACTAATTTGGGACTCCAACCAACTTTATGATATCCAATCATCCTTGCTAATCATGACAATATAAGAAAATGTCGCAAACAATGGTTGTGCTTCCTAGCAAGGTCCTTCACCCTAAGCCTAGACTATCCACGAAGTGTTCTCACAAGTGTTGGAACATAGTGCATGATTCTATATGCATATACATGTGTACATATGCACACATACATATGTAAACATTCTTGAAATCATGGTGTTTCTTACTCTTCATTTTGTTTGGTTTCTAGGAAATAGTGAGGGGAGAGAGGTGTAGAAGGCAATAGTTTGTACTTGGAAATAAATGATGAATAAAATGATAATGAAGAGTCATTGTGCTAAAAGTGACAAGGTTGTGCCACCTCACAATGAATTGAACATATATTGACTAGAGACATGATTACTATTGCACCCCTACAAAAATTTCAGTGACAGACCCTTTTCTTGCATGCTTCACCATTTTCATTTATCAAGTTGTCATACATATGTGCACCTAATGTTATGATTGTAATCTTGATCTATTGCTTGCTCCATTTTGAGATGGTTGTCATCCCAAGCCACAATGAAATAAGAAAATGATAAGAGCAATTTCTGAGGAGAAAATTCAAGTTGATGACAGCGCAAGACATGACAAACATAAGTGACAGGAATAGCAGAGATAGTACCCAAAAAAAGTGTCAAATTAAGACTTTAGTGGGCAGACAGTTGTAGAGTCCGTAGCAGAAAAAATCATTTGGGGAAAAAATTGGCAAACCAAAAGTATAAAATTTTTTGAAAAAATCAGGAAAAAATTGAAAAAAAATTCGGGTTTAAAAAAACATAAAAAATTGTAGAAAAAGAGACAAAAAGAGATATAGAGAGCAAATAAAGTAGAGAGTTTAACCCATGAATAGTAGAAAATAGGATCATAGAGGGCAAATAAAGTAGAGAGTTTAACCCATGAATGGTAGATAAAATTTCATTCCATTGCACAAAGCATACTTCATTGTGCATAAATAATAATTAGATGATTATAGTTGATAAAATTTCAATTACAATATAGTTTGTACAAAGTCAACCTATAAACTAAGTAAAAAGTTTCAAAAAATTAAATGTAGCCAATGATTTTTGCTACTACAAATAGAGCTATGCTAAAGGGTTGCAGGTCCTGATGATGAAGCTCCTGGTTTAGAGCCTCTCCTAAGTTGTTTAACCTCATGACTATCCAAGTTGGCCTCTAGGATCTCAAAATCCTTAGGCTCAAGAAAGTCATTAAAAAAGAAGTTTCCCCTTGGTCAAGATAGCATGCATGCATGTCTAGCAAGTGATATTAACATTGAAGTGACAAATGTGGGTTAAATAGGTACTTCAACAAGTTAAAGAGCAATTTGAGTGGCATGAATGACTCTAGGGCACACCTTATTTTCTTTGAGATGGTCCAATAATGTCGCATTATTCCACCAAAAGTGCTTTCTACCACATCCAACTTATATTGGTCACTTCTCCCTCCCATAGCTTGTCATGCCTTTAGGCCACTCCCCTAGTCAACCACAAGGGCCCTATGAACCCCTCAAACCTTGTTTGCCTTGTTTACATTTTTTCCAAACTCGTGTTTTATTGGTTTTGTTATCTGTGAAAAAACCACCACTTTTATCTAATGGCCATTACATAAACGTCACGATAACTTTCAAAACTGCCATGACAACTTCATAACTATCCATATAGCCCATCTACTGAAGCTGATCATTTCATTCGAGTTGGAAAAACAAATAAAATTTGTCTCGCTTCATTTTCCCAATTCAACTTTTACTGTCTTGCCCACCCAATTCATCTTATAAAGGCCACCTCTGCCAACCTCCACACCACAAAAACAAAACTTTCCTCTCATTTTGCAAGTCCTCTCATAGGTAGAAAGCCAATTTCACACACAAGCTCTAGCTTTGCAATTATTTGGCCATTGAAGCATTTTTCCAAGCTTCCTCACCCTATTGCTTTGTATAGGTCCCTATCCTACCTATATCACCACTCTCATTAGGTATTGTCCACAAACCAAGGAAATGACTGAACATTAGGAATTGTAAAATAGTGGAAAAGATTATAAGGACGAAATCAACATTTTATTTACCAGTTAGCAATCAATTGAGTTCTAAATCCATGCACACACAGTACAATTGGGCAAGTTAGTTTATTTTGATTTGATAGATAATTTATTAGGATTTTATTAGTATTTAGATTATTATTTAAATGGGTGTTTAAATTAGTTTAAATTAAATAATTTTTGTTCGTTTATCTATGTGTGTACGTGTTCTGTTTGTTTTCTTTGTTTAATCCAAATTCTTGAGAGCTTCTAAGTTCTTCCTTCTCAAACTTCTCTAGAGGCATGCATTGAGAATAGGGGACTTTGTTCTTGCCATTTTAGCTGGAAAATCATATTCCAACTCTACCATTGTCATTCCAACAACCCCATTCTTCCTCCTTTAGCTGAAATTTCAGATTCCAGCTCTATTTTTGCCAAGATCAGACCTTATCTCATTGTCTCCTATTCTGAATAATCACAAACACCATTGCAAACTTGTTCTTGTACATTGCTACATGCTATTGATTATCTCCAAACATTATATGAGTTGTTTCCAGCTTTCTAAGGCATTATTGCACAAAAGTAACATCATAACAATACAAATTTATGAAGGGATTCACGCCAATAAACATGTGATAGGTGGTATTGTAGCAATACTCGCCCCAAATATAACCACCTGATCCAAGCTTTTTGCTTCCCTGCTACATAGTTACACAAGTAACCTTCCACTCATTTGCTAACAAGCTCTATCTACCCATCTATCTATCAATGATGGTTAGTGCTCAGGGTTAACTCTATACCCATCAATCTGAAAATGTAATAACCCACCCTTAATTTTTTTCAATTTTGCAACTTGGTTAGTGCTCAGGGTTAACTCTATACCCATCAATCTGAAAATGTAATAACCCACCCTTAATTTTTTTCAATTTTGCAACTTGGTTAACGTTAGCAAATATAACAATGATAATCAACCAAAGCAAACTACCTTCCACTTTCTGATCACCTAGATCTTGATGTAAGTAAGGTGAGAGCATACGGAGGTAAGGTTACAATAGAATACTGCTGAAGTAGCCACTTGTTATGTGAGGTGAGTACGAAATCTCCAAAGCATGAAAGTAAACATCCTTATTCAGCGGACAGTACATGAAACAAGAGTTCACCCGCTTATTCAGCAGGAATATAAAAATGCCACTTATTCAGTGGGGTTAGTATCAAAACCAAATAAAGCAAAGTTATTGAATGGTACTACCAAGTCAGTATTACAATGTAAGCTCAATACAAATAATACTAACAAGAACAATCCAGCTGCTCATGAGATAGAAATATGAAATAACACCCCAATACAATCAACCCAACTGAAATGAGATGCCCAAAATGAAACCAAACAACATAAATGAGTTCCCCTTGCAAGAATAGAACAAGTATACCTCAATGTTGGCACCCAAGAGTCTGAATAAGGTCTGAAATGCAATTGTTTCAGGTCTGATATGGAAAGTGCAGCACTGTTATGGTACAGCCAGCCAATCAAACCACTCAAAGTGCACACCAAACATGACAAGGAATCCGCCCCAATGCAAAATATCAATATATATACCACTCCAATAATTCCACAACTCCCTCAAAGGTCAATTTGCAGGTCTGATATTCACCTACAGCAGGTCTGAAACTCTCCAAAGTCCAAACAGCAAACTGGAAGTTGGCACGTCTTCCTAGAATGTCATCCAAACACCATAGTATGCCTGCAAACTGATTGTATGGTCATGGAAGAGTTATGGCACCAACAAATAGGTCTGAAAATGACAGGAAAGGGGCAGAAATGAACACACAACCAAACACTCCAAACCCCAAGTTGTATGGCCAGCAAGGAAGGACACCAAGAAATATACTCTCCAAACTCTCTGCAAGGTTAGAAATCCACACCCCAAAAACATAGCAACTAGAAAATTTAAAAATGATCAAACCAAAATCTGATTACTCTACTTGTAAGCTCCATGGTGATTACTGAATGCAATCACACCCAACCAGCTAGGGATTATCTTCCAAATCCGAAACTAGCAACCTAGAGAGGGTTTTCGTCCTCTGAAGATTTAGGAAAGAACTCTCAAGTTCCAATCCGGTAGCATAACATTATCATCTTCAACATAATAAAATGAGCTACCCCATGCCTCATTTTATAGTTTTTCCCTAATTTTTTGAAAAAGCATTTTTTTGTTTTTCCCTGTTTTTTCAAAACCCATTTTTTGCTTTTTCTCTACTTCTTCAAAAAGCACTTTTTGGTTTTGAAAAAGCACTTTTTGCTTTTCATTGCTTTTCTAAAAAGCAAATTTTTGCTTTTCCCCAAAAGCATTTTTACTTTTCCTACTTTTAAAAAAAAATTAATAACCTTTTCATTTTATAATATTTAACACTAAATTAATATGAAAACATTACTTTATAACTTTAGTGTAATATTAAAATAATTCCAATCATTTTACGAAAAGCATCGGCAGACATCCAAAACGGAAACTAATCGTACCAAGAAGCTGTTGATGACAAGGAAAGATGCCAAGTGCCAAAACGGGCACTTACTAAAAAAAACAGTGTTCAAGAAATGTGGAAAACCACCCAAATGGGCAAAAATGCAATGAAGGTCATCACCACCATCCCGAGGACCAAGATGCCAACACACTACCAAAACTAGAAACCCTGCATTGCATAGCTACCAGGACCAAGTTCCCAAAATAGCACTTACTAAAAATAGCAAGTTGCTAAAAATAGTGTGTCCAAACTCAAAATTGGCCCAAACTAAGATGCATTGGAACTTACTAAAAATAGACATTGCTAAAAATAGCAATTCTACCTACCAAGGCCCAGAAAAAAAACACAGAAAAGTTCACTGGTAACATCAATATACTCCTTTGAATATGTAGAAACAAATTCTGAAAGATAGCACAAACTGCCAAATAAGGAAACCCTAAAAAGGGGACAATACAGAAAAGATCCTACCAAAACATGCTAAGAAACCTGCTATCATGATCACTAGCAATATTCCAAGGTAAATCATGGAGTCTAAATACCTCTCTAAAGAATAACTCTACAACCTGAGGTGCCTTATACACAAAATATATTACGAAGAAGTGAGCATACTTAGGCAACCTATCAACCACAACAAAAAAATGATCTTAGCCCTACACCCAAGGAAGACCTATAATAAAATCCATAGATATACTTTCCCACTTCTGCTTTGGAATAGGTAGGGATTGTAATAGTCCTACTGGAAAAGTATGTTGACTTGTTCTGTTGGCAAGTCAAGCACTCCCTAACATGTCGCAAGGCATCATCCTTGAGACCCCTCCATGTGAATCTCTCCCTAATTTGTTTGGATGTCTTGAAATAACTAGGGTGTCCTACTAATGGGGTGTCATGGATAGCCCTCAAAATCTCCTCTTTCATTTCTTATTCTAGAATAAGGTAAATCCTATCCTTGTATAAAATAAGATCATCCATCACCCTGTACCTATCATCCTACACCTTTCCCTCCATAACATCACAAGCAAGAGTATTTTTGAAATACTCAACCAAAAGATGAGCCTTCCAATCAACTAAAATATTTGGCATTGAGCATTGGGTAGGCTTTCTGGATAAAGCATGAGCGACTACATTCGTTTTTCCCTTAATGTACTCTATGTCAAAGTCATATGCCTACAATTTATTGACCCACCTTTGTTTTATTTCATTTAAATCATTCTAATTCAGGAAATACTTAAGGATGTTATGATATGTTCTTACCAGGAATTTACCTCCTACCAAGTACTGCATGCATTTAGCCAATGTGTGTATGTTGGCTAACATTTCCTTATCATATATAGAGAATCTTTTCTCTATTTCCTTGAGCTTCCTACTTTCAAATTCAACAGGGTGTTTGTTCTAATTAGGACAGCTCCAAAGTCCTCACTCGAAGCATCACACTCTTAACACAAAGGGCTAAGAAAAGTCTAGTAATTCTAAAACTAGACCAAAACTCATGACCTTGACTTTATCAAATGTTTGTTGTGTTGTAACTGTCCAAGTGAAAAAACCCTACTTGCTTGGGTTTGTTAAAGGAACTACCAACTATGAAAATCCCTTAACAAATCTCTTGTAATAGCAGCGTAATCAAAGTAATCCTCTCAAATGAGTTAATGTCCTAGGTGGCAGCCAATCCATAATGACTTGAGTCTTATTTGTGTCAACCTTTGTTTGCCTACGGAATGTAATTCAAGTACTACGTGCTACTGGCAAACTAGTCATGTGCAGGACATAGAACAGAACAGTAAACTAGAAAGATATCATGTTTGAACACCAGAAGCTTTATTCATTATCAAAAATATCATGTACAATCAGAGAGTATCAACAGTGCTTAACAATATAACCATCGGCACATAACTATTTCCCGACTACAGCAACTGACTACATATAACGTTCGGCGGTAGTTAGATAACCAACCGATACGACGTTTCATAACAACATTATCATTAGTCAGGACTTGATTGCCGAAAGTACATGACATGTATTATTCTTACTAACTATTGTTTTATTAGCAATTGGCCGACTATGACCAAGGCCGACTACGGCCGACTACAACAAAGTAAAGATATACTACTTACAACCTTGACCCCATCTACACTGATCCCATGTCCCAAATATAGGATCTTTGTCATTCCAAACTCACACTTATACATTTTAGCATACAATGATTGTGGTTCAATGATCCCTTAAACCTCATCAACATGTCAAAGATGGTCCTCCCAAGTCTTGTTGTAAATCAAAATACCATCAAAGAAAACAAGTACAAACTTAGGCAACTGCTTGTTGAAAATGATTCATGCACGACTAGAAAGTAGTTGGTACATTGGTCAACCCAAATGGCATGACCAAAAACTCGTAATGACCATAATTGCATTTGAATGTTGTTTTGTGAATGTCCTCTTCTCAAAATCTGATTTGATGATGCCTTGACCGAAGATCAATCTTTGAAAAGTATACTAGCCCATGTAACTCATCAATAATTCATCAATCTCGGGGATAGGGTTCCTATTCTTGAGCTTTTTTGTTGAGAGCCCTATAATCAATGCACATTCGCATGGTCCCATCCTTCTTAACTAGCACCACTAAAGAAGCAAAAGGGCTAGAACTAGGTCTAGTATGCCACATATCAAGAAGTTCTTTGGTTGCCTTTTTTATCTCCTCCTTTTGCCTTTCTGGATGGTCATAACGAGTGGTGATGATGGGTTTGGACCCCTCCTCAATCTCAATGACATAAACCCTTGTCAAGTCACCTACCAAGAGAGGAATGTTGCCAAACACTAAACTATGTTTGTCCAATAGTGACTTTATATCAACAAAATAATGTCTCTCACCATCTCTAGAAGTCTTAGTGGACACAAAACTTTGGGTTGCCAATGCAACCTCACCATGCTTGAAAATAGCCTCCATCTTCTTGCAATGACTATCCTAGGAGCTCCATTCGACATGCCTTAAACTACCACTTTTTTTCCATCCACTTTGAATTTTAATTCTATTGTTTAAAAATTTTGGGAGTTCTTCCCAAGTGAATGCAACCACCGAATACCTAATATAACAATTGTCTCTCCCATCCCAACTACATAGAAATCATCAATCACTCTATGATTACCCAACATGAGAATCATCTAAGATATCTTCTTTGTGGAAGACATAATAAATCCATCTGCAACCATAACATTAAAACCCTCAAACTCTTCTATCTCAAGGCCTCTCTTTGCCACTAGGCCCTCATCAATGAAGTTATGGATTGCCCCACTATCAATCAAAATAGTTACTCGATGCCCCTACAAAACTCCTCTAACTTTGAATGAATGATAACCAAGTGTACTTTAAAGAGTAGCAATGGTTACCCCTCTTGAAGCTCCTCCATTCACCTATTCCTTTGGTACAGATTTTTCCTCCTCATGTTCACTCCCTGAATCATCCGCCCCCTTTCCTCCTTCATTATCTAGAATAACCTCAATGTAGTGCACTTTACCTCTCTCCCTAGGCACCTATGTCCTGGCTCCCATGGCTCTTTGCATGAAAAACATAATTTTTTACTTCATAACTGATTTTTGGTTTCATCATCCATGGTTGTTCTCTTAGGCCACGCTTTTTCAAAAGGATTTTTATCCTTCCTAGGTGGAAATGACTTAGGCTGAATTTTGTTTGAGGTGTGGAGAACTCCATATTGCTTGCTCTTCTTATGGCATCCTGTAAAGTAGGCGGGTCAAATGCTTTCACCCATCCTTGAAGTGGCTCTATCAACACCTCAATAGAAAGAACAATAAGTCTCCTTTTTGAAACACCCATAACCATCATTGAAAGCCTCTAAAACTCAAATACATACCTATCAACTAAACCAATCTGCTTCAATTGTGCTAACTCTTTGAAATGTAGTTTTGGGTTCTTATCAAATCAATCAATCAATCTCTAAATGAAATCAGCAACGAATCAATGATATCATGTCTCGAAGTCAACATCCCGTGATACCACCACTCATCAACATCTCCATCCAAATGAAGAGTAGCATACTTAATTGCCTCATTCTCAGTCATAGGATTAATTTGAAAATATGTATCACGTTTTTGCACCCATGGACATGCAGTGTATTTATCATAACCATCAAAAGTGGGTATGGACAACGTGCCCACTTTAGCTACAACTCTTGATTTTTGACTCTCTCTCTCTCTGAGGTCTATTTCTCAACTTAAGTTGGAAAAAATCAGCCAAATGACATCGCACAATGAAACTCATCTCCCAAAGATTGGTACTCATGCAAATAATCCACAAACCCCTCACCATCATTATGTTGTCCCTCATTACCAATTTTCTGTCCCTCCAAAAATGTGGGCATTAATGGTTTTGATATTGTTCCACTACCTATTGTAGTATCAAGAATGTTGTTGTTTTGATTATTTCCTGAATTTTACCTTCACCGATGTTGCCATTGTTGTTCTGATCAGCCCCATTCCTGTTCACATTTTGCATCAATTGAGTTAGCAATTGGGTCAACTACTGCTGCCCTCTAGCAAGATCATTGAGAATCTGTTGTGTGCTATTATTCTCATGAGGATCCCTTTTATCCCTGTCTCTCTCAACCATGAATTCTTCTTCAATTTTCTATTCCTCAATCTTTAAATCTGCAATAGGTACTTTTCTTCTTCTGTGTTTGCTAGAGGATTAAATTTTCTTCCTCTCAAATAATACCTGTCTGTACCTTCACCAGGCTGCATATGAATTATTTGTTTGCATGAATTTCCTCAATTCCCTAGAAACTGGTAGGATTTGTGGCTCTGACACCACTGTAAAGTACCCCACTTAAGTTTGTAATGTTGACCAGCAGATAGTGGAGTTTCTTCTATCCAACTCTGCACTGCTTTCCCTTTTTTTTTATATTTGCAGGTTGTTGTACAATTGAACATTCAACAGAGAACTAAACATTTTTTTTTTATTCTTTTAACAATAGTAGAATTCATAATTTACAGTGCATTACATTAGAAATTTTCTAACAAATTTGCATTTTATACTACTGTAATGAAAGTTTAATTAAACATATATAAATATAAATCTGATCTTGATTCCCCTTAGAGATTTGCATTAGCTACTAGAGGTCCTCATACCCCTGAACATTGTAATAGTAGCTACTGATTCTAAACTCCTCTTTTTCCTTAGTTTATTTATTCTTAAACTTCTATCCTGCCTTGATTTCTCCCACGATTCCCTATCATCAACATCCATAAAGTTGGATGGCCCTGTCACCTCCCAATAATGTTCCGCTCCTTATAATGTTAAAAGGCTATGATTACAAGTGAATTGCTCGGCGAAAACAATCTCCAAACAAAGCTCCCATGTGGGCCAAAGAAAGATGTGATTTCCTCTTTATACAACATAGTCGCGATCGTTAGAGTCCTAAAGGTAATCAGGTTCCTTCAAATCTAGTGGTAACCCTTACAAAGTCCCAAACTCCATTTCAATGATACGGCAGTCACCATGTAAGTGGCTGGGACTCAGCTTTTAGCACAATAAATATAATAAAATGTCTTTCCTCCAACTACAAAATGATCACCAATAATTATAACAAGAATTTCCATTAAACTAAATTCTTCAATTACAATTTAAAGCAAATATGAATCTGAAAGGAACTTACTCTTCAACACCACTTTGCAAATCCGAAAACAAAACAATAAGCACACCCATGAACCCTATAGGAATTCACCAAGAATTGACTAGGAAGAAATCCCTCTCTGAAACCAATTTTCCCTTAGGGTTTTCGTCATAGGGTTTCAATTTGAGCAAAATATCCAAGTTCCCCAATAGAAGATGAAATTGCTAAAAGATATGAATTTCTCCTTTGCAATTCCATTTTATAGCAATTTTTCGAATATTTGAGAAATTATATTTTATTTCTCACATAAAGTGACTTTTTTTTTCTCTCTTTGGCCCCTAATAAGTCATTTTAATAAAATAATTAATTAACAAAAAGCTTCCCATAAAAATAATAATTTAAGGCAACTTAATTTAATCAATTAATTATTCCCTTCCAAACATCTTGATTTGCCCACAAAAATAAAAATAGGCTAAGGGACTTCATCAACATTCGCCTTTGAAGAAGGGAACACTACAATCTTGCAGCCTTAGGTTAGTAGTATGCAACTGTGCAAGGAACCAATTCACAACATTGTTATGGTGATCAAGGATTTCTAGGAAGTTCTTCATTTTTTCCAATAGCCTCAAACAATTTTGGCACTCAATAATATGTTGAACAACAAAACAGCTAGGCGGGGGGATTGAATCATTCTTTAGGGCTTTGTCTTGGGGAGTTATGTGGTCCTTTTTAGGCCTGTATCTTTGGTGCTTGGTAACATGTGGTTTGTCAAAGAGGTTGGGGCTGAGGACATGTTGGGTTTCAAAGGAATCATCAACCAAAATAGCTTTTCCTTTACCACCCTTTTTAGGGGGAGAGGGAGCAGGGAGATCTATGGCATCAACCTTAGGGAGGTTGGCAAGAGGCACAAAAATCTTAACCACAGGGATTTCAATAGATTTGTCCTACACGAGAACCTTGAGGCGCTACAAGGGGTGTGGTTTGAGTTGTCGCTTTTTCAAAACAAAAGAGGAAGATTGACCATGGAGGGGTTCATTAGGAAATTTTTGGGGAATTAAGGTCGGGGTTGTTATTCCAGGCATAGAAATAGGGATCATAGTTTTGGTCAATTCATATCTATATAGGTGATAGATGAGCCCTTGATGGAGAGGTAAAATGGATTTTCCCGAAAGCACATTGAGCACAAATTGTTCAAGAGAACTACATAATAAAAAAGGGAAATTCATCTTTTCATTATGTTGGAGATGGTTTAGCATAGAAAAAGGGTAAGAGTAGAAGCATTTGTACCTGCCATAAAGAGTGAAATATCTCATGAGCACCTCTGCAACATTTTTCCATGGCCCTCGAAGTTCCTGTTGTGACCTTTTCACACATCGCCCCATTCAAAATAGGGACCCCTAATTTTTGCTCCGTTCCTCGTCTTTTGGCTTTGGTTTTTCTCTCTCTCTCTCTTTCCCTCTCTTTCTGCTGTTTGCCTTTCGAGGATTATGCCTGTCATTGAGTTTAAACGTGAATTTTGGCCAAGTCTGAAAATTAGGGTTTTGAACTTCCTTGCCAATTTGAGGTCAAATGAGGTGAATAAATTGAAAACAAAGATTAACATTGATGTCAGCATGCTTCCAGCAAGTTCCCACAGAAATCTCATCAAATTCCGGCAACTTACTATTTTTAGTAAGTGTGCAATTCAAAGTATTTCTTCAGTGTTTTTGAAGTTTTAACAGTCACACTGCATCTAGAGCACATCAAGCTGCTCGTGTGCAAAATTTGAGCCGAAACAGACAACTTACTATTTTTAGCAGTCCAGCTTCCAGAGAAGATTTCAAGGCCTATATGCAAAGTTTTTCAACCCATGTCTGGAGATTCCTTCTGGGTTTTCAGAGACCTTCGCGACAGTATAACATGCAAAATGAGATGACAACTTTCAGAGTTCAGCCTTTGGAGACTATTTTTAGGGTTTGCATGTCAGGATTTTCTTTGCATGTCTGCATATTCCTTATGGGTTTTTCGAGAACTTCGCAGTGATGTGACATGCAAACGAAGATAATCACTTATTCAGGAATTTACTATTTTTAGCAGATGCATCCCGACAGCCGCCTCCCAGCATTTCAAAATCACGAGCTGATCGCAATGCACAGAAACAAGAACAAACGGAGATCGTTTGATATGCAGGCAAGATGAATTAGGGTTTCCAGCTTCGGGACCCGAAAAGAGGGGTAAAAAGAAAGAATTTTCGAAAACCGGTGTATACCACCGCGATCAACATCTTTCCGGCTATCCGCTGGTAAAATTTGAGGGCAAACGGAGCACTTACTATTTATAGTAAGTCATTTCAGAAACTGGCTAAAAATAGAAAGTCAGCATCAGGCGCCGATGTCAGCAGGCAGGTCACACGGTGAGGAGCGCCTCATTCAAATTTCAAATCAAACGGAGTTGTGGAGGTATCAGAAGCAGGCAGTTACTATAAATAGCAAACCACCTTCAGAAATGGGCTAAAAATAGCGGGCCAACCCGAAATAGCAGTGTTAACAGGTTGACAAAGTCGGGAAAGTCCAGTGTTCAGAATTTCCAATCATTTTGAGCTTCAGAAGTGTACAAAGCATAGGACTTACTAAAAATAGGACACAGAGAAGCTGGCGAAGAAGAAGAAGCTGGCAGTGGCTGAGAAAATTTCCAAGTCTGGAGTTTATCCTGCTGGACATGTAAAATGCGCCCAAAGGAGCATGAAAGTGTTAGAAAATTCTAAGGCATGAAGATAAGTCTGGCTTGACTCTCAAATGTGCCCAGCTTGCCTTCAAGATGATCGAAAAATATTTTAAGTGTTGAAAATCCACCTGCCACCTCCAAATGCGCCATCCTTGATCAAGGTGTTGGAAAATTTTCTAAGTCTGAAAGATATCCTCCAACACAGGTGTAATGCGCCCACTCCAGCATGAGACGAGAAAAATTTTCTAAGGCAAAAGTTCATCCTGCTCCTATGGAAAAATGCGCCCTCCTCACAAGCTGAGCATGGAAAAGTTTCTAAGTACGAAGTTTCGTCCACCTCCTATGGCAAAATGCGCCCATGCAACAAGAAGGTCAAAGAGGTCAAAGTGTTTCATCCTGCACACATAGCTAAATGCGCCCAACTCAAGGTAGTGGCATGAAAAAAAATTCTAAGTACAAATATCCTCCACCACCCCACAAATGTGCCCATCCTTTAGCCTAGGCAAAATGCGCCCAAATGAGGCCATGTGAGGACAAAAGCTGGAAGTCAAAAGGTCACTTGTTCAAAGAAGGTCAAAGAAGTCAACAATTTTCATCCTTCATGAGGTGCAAAATGCGCCCAAACCAGGGCATGTGAAGACAAAAAATAAAGCTCAAGGGTCACATGATGGGCGTTGGAAATTTCATCCTCTTGCCCCCTCCAAATGCGCCCACTACAAGCATGAGATAGAAAGTCAAATGGTCAAAGATGTTTATCCTCCTCTTGTACTCAAATGCGCCCATGCAGGATGAAAGGAAATCAAGGCGTGATGCATGTTGAGAATATTCTAGGCTTTGACTTCCTCTCTCCCCTTTGAATGCCCCATAAGAAAAAAAAAGTGAGTGTGGGGTGAAGCGTGGTAAACAAGGTAAAGGTGGTGAATAAGAAGTGAAATGTTACTAGGCATTGAATATTCCATCCTTCTTAACTAGTGAAATGCGCCAAGAGGGAAAGGTAGGAAGTGTGAAGTGAAATATACTAAGGCGTTGGAAATTGCCAAGTGATAAATAATATGCTAGGCGTGGAATTTAAGAGAGGTATATCCTTCATGAAGTGCCAAATGCGCCCAAGGCATTCAAGAAAGAAAAATTTCTAAGTGAGTTGAAACATTAAAAAAATTTCTCACCACAGGAGGATGAAATAAAATTTTCTAAGGCAAAATTTTCAAAAGTGCTAAGTGATTCAAAAAAATTCTAAGGCAAAGAAATTTTCCTTAGGAGAAATACGCCCAAGTTGAAATAGTGATGAAATTTCCTAGATCACGAGCAGGATTGCCAGTGAAGGAGTCAGTGAGTGCCTGCTTCACGAGGTGGATAAAATATTTTCAAGTCAGAGCAACAAGAAATGTTCACAGATGTGAAGAACGGGATTAAATTTGTTAAAAAAAATATTTTTCCAAGGTTCAAAATTCAAGAAAATTAAATGAACCCGTTCATTGTACACCCATGAGTTCGACGCATTCTAAAGAAATTTTCTTCTGGGTATTGAAGATCTTCGATGAGAAATGGATTTCAATATCCTCTGCACTTCGCCAGCACCCTTCGGATGGAGAATTTAATCGGCACTTGAATTGTGAAATTTTTCTAGGGAAAATTTGAAAAAATTTCTAAGGCAAAGTGAAGAAAATGTGTTTTCAAGGTAAAATCCTCCAGACGATGAATTTGAAAGGAACTACCTAGGTGAATTTGCTCAAATTCTTCGTGAAGATAATCTTCCTGAGCCAGTGATGAATGAAATCAAAGTTGTCAGAGCTCCAGCAGGTGAAGTGAATTCCTTGAAGAAGATGCAGTTGAAGTTAACACCTTCAAAAGATGATCTTAAAGTACATCTTTTAAATACGCCCTTGAGGAGGTTGAAATTTGGCTAAGGCATGAAGAATCTGAACGCAAAGTTGGCTAGTGAAGACGATGAACTCTTGGAAGTTAGTGTAATTTCCCCTTCTCATCAGTAATCTGTTCTGACACTCATCTGCCTATTCCAGAAGCCTGTAGGCATGTATGAGGTAAAATTAGGGTTTCCAGTTCTGAGGTTCCTCGGCATTTTCTGAGAGTTTACTATTTATAGTAAATTCTATTTTAAGCAGTATGGAGTTTGTCAGCTTTCAGTACTTCATTTCCAGTTGGAGCATTTATTTGCAGTTCATGTTTGTCCTCTTAACGCATTTTTATGTTGAATAAAGGCATCCAGGGTTGATTATGCAGTTGACCCCCTTGGCCTAGTTGAACAACTTTTAGTTGTGTTTAAAAAGGGGACTTTGAAGGGTGACGCCTTCATGTGGAGATTTAATAATTTTTGATAAAAAAACATTATGCCTTTGGGAAAAGTGGACGCCACTTTAATAAAAGAGGTTTTTTTAAATAAAGTGAAATTCCTTCTAAGCATTTTGGACGCCATCTTGAGAAGTTGATTGTTTGTTGGAATTTGAAAGGTCTCCTGTGTCTTTTGATTTGCTTCTCAGGAATTTGGAGAGTTTGTGAGCTCTTATTTAATGAAGGTTTTTGCTCCAACATTTCATCCATTCATGTTATCATACTGTTATGCTGTCGGAATGACATTTGAACTCATGCTTCGAGGATGCTACCTCCTAGCCACTATCCAATTTCGTGTTTGAAATACAACACCTAGTTGGACTTTGCTGCTTCTCATCCAAACTAGCAGATTTGTGCTTATAGTTGAAGTTTTGACGAATTTTCCAGATTTTGAAGTTGCTGATGTTTCTATAGCTGAAAGTGAATTCTGTTAGCAGCTCTTGGAATAAAATTAATTTGATTCTGGGTACTTTTGCATTGCAATTGTCTGGCAAGGGCGCCCCTTTCCTCCAAGTTTTGGATTTTTATTTGAAGTCTACAATTTTTAAAGCTAAAATCGCCCCTTCTCAAGGCCGTACATTTCAGTTTGCATTGGGAATTGTGTCAGAAAATAAAGGACGGGATTTGTTGCTGTTTCTTCCTCCTAGCTTGGTCGCCTACCTTCCAGAAGTCCATTGCATTCAGTTTCAGTCGATTTGGAGGTGAAATGAGTGAGTTATGAATATTTTAGTGATTTCCAGTTTGCTGATATGAATTTCCAGAACTCAGGATTTTACATCAGATTTATAAGCTTTCTGTTTTAATCATATTTCTTTCATTGGAAAGCAAAGAACATTATTGGAATTCATTCTTATCTTCTTATCTCATTTCTCTATCATTGTAATTCATGTTTTTGCAGTATTTTGAATTGTAAGGTTTTGATTAGTAGTACTAATCTAACCCATTATTATTGCTGCAACTACTTGATTAAATTCTAATTAATTACCCCTGGACGGTTTACCGCCAGTGCGGAGAAAGAATCTGTTATATCATTGTACCCACTTTCAAGTGGCGAATCCCCACAATTCTGTGGATGCCCGCCGCAGCGGATGAATTGTTTTAATTGTAATCTTTTCCCCCCACTGTTTGGTGGTAGTGTGGAAATGCTCTTCATGGCTGGTTATCCGCCTAATAATTTCTAGTTTCAATTCAACACTCCGTCATATGTTAGCACCTCGCCCGCAATGGGATCTTGAGTGCACATTCTTGACGTCGAGTAGTTCTTTCCAGTTTGGTTTTTCAGTTTGATGCTAACGCTAATCCAGTTAACTATTGCTAGTTATGTTGTGTAATTCCTTCGAAAAAATTGGTTAGCATATTTCAGTTAGAGCGTGAAAATCCTGGTAAGTAAGTTGAGTTTATATTATGGAGTGTTTTAATACCCTTCTCCTTGCTTATTTTGCAAGAGGAACGTCGAGACCAAGCAATGATGACTTAAGTGATCCAAGATGACATTTCAACCTCAAAGGAAGAAAAGTTGCAAGAAAATGGCTAAGTGTTGAGACTTAGTGACAGAGATGAAATGTTTTCAAAACTCAAGATGGAGAAAAGAATGGAAGCGAGGAAGAAGTTGAACAATGTCAAGAAGAAGATCAAGAGCAGTGTGAACGTGTTTCAAGGCTAGAATCTTATAGAAGGATGATGGACATTAATGGCTCATTTATTACCCCACCCCTCTTGGTGGCGGTTTTTAGGGTGAATCTTGTTTAGGGCTGAGGTGGCACAATCTGGGCCATCCAATCGATTGTAATCTGAGCCGTCCGTTGGACTTGGCCATCTATAAAAGGGGGAGTCCCCCTCATTTGTACCTCATTAGAATTAGAAATTAGCTTAGAGTTAGACAGTAGACATAGAGTAGAGGGACAAATTAGAAGTAGCTTAGTATAGATTGATAGAGTAGTTGAAGAAGAAGGAAAGTTTTTCCTTAAAACTTTGTAAGAAATTGTTGTGAACACTCTCCCAATAAAAAGAATTTTCATTGATGATGAATTTTGTCTTTGTTGTGAGTAGCTAGCAAGGTTTCTTCATCCTTCTACTTCAAGTAGAGAGTAGCGTAATTTCATTTTATGCAAGTAGATGTTAGGCGTGGAATGTGGTGTTTGATCTAAGCAAGCGCTTATCCATACCACTAGCGGGCTCGATGGTGTGTTCGCCTTGTGTGGTCAACTGGAAACGTTTGGGCCTAACTTCAATCACAGTTTGAATGATGGTATGCGTCGTTGTGATGGTATCTTCATGTCAAGTGGTGGTTTAAACATCTTTAGTCATCTCCCTTGAAGATTGCACCGACTCCGTGGAAGCTGTCCGATGCGAGGCAAAGCGAAGTCCGGTTGAAAGTTTGCTGAAGTTGAGCTCCATATCCCACATTTAGAATAGATTTAGACTCTCTTAACCTTGCACCATTTCAATTTAGTACTTTCTGGTTAGAATAGGAAACCCGTGCTTCATTGATAAATTCAGTCGAATTGTGGAAACCCCTTCCTCTGCTGATGAACAATTTCGTAAGTCCCCTTGAAATACCAACAAATCACATTGAGCCAACTGAGCCTATTCGCACTGAAAGAACCTTGGAGTTGAATGCATGAACTTTCTTAAAATCTTAGCATGCTGGATACTTTGATCAAGAGAGGATAGGGTAGCCGTTGGCGACTTTATTCTACGTTGGTGCGGTCACGAAAAACACATCAACAGTTCCTCCCATTGAGCCCATTCTAGTATCTTGAGATTTTCTACCTTTTTTTGAGAGATTTGTTCATGAACTAATGGTCGCAACTCTTGATGGTTTTCGGAAGCTTGAGCTCCTTCGTGCTCAAGCCCATGACCAAGGCAATGAGTTCCTCAAACACATTGAATGAAATACCCCAAACGTAGACCATGTTGCTCTTCTAGCTATTCGAAAATTCATGTGATAAAGTCTTGTCATAACCATTAATGGCCTCCAAATAGGAGGTGAGTCCACCTCTTCTTAGAATGTTCCAGACAATTGTGTTACTACAATACTTGTCACACAACGCAAGTTCCAACTTTAGTAGATCCCCCCCCCCCACTATGATTCTATGGTTCTCACTATGCCAAGAGACAACAAAAGCTAATTTCAACATAGATTATGAAGCAAAATGAGGTTGATGATGCTCAAGGGTAGAGAGCAACTAGATCATCAAAAATATAACACTATTACTATCACTATCAAACACCTTGTCATAATTCTCTAGGTACTTCTCATAAGTTTCCCTTGTACTAGCCCAACTCAACTTCAAAGGAAGCGACATCATTTTAATGATTGATTCTATAGTCATTGATAAGATTAAGCAAGATTTGCTAGGATAGTGTACCCTATGACTACTAGTAGATGATGTCATCAATGATGCCACCTAGGTTAGCCAGGAGGTCCATAGATGTGTTCCCATCCCTAAAAATGTGCCGAATTTTCACATTTTTTAATAGATTTATGATTTCCTTGGCCTCTTCGATAATATCTTTATAAGACCAATGAGGGATAACTTTGTTGTTTAGCATGTCAATTATATTCTTTGAATCCCCTAATCACTTTATTTTTGCATCCATATTCTCTAGCCATTAAAAGGCTAATTAGGGCAGCCCTAAATTTAGCATAATTATTAGTTTGGATACCAAGGTTCTCTACATAAGTAGCAATGAGTTCTCCTATGTTGTTTCTCAAAACACCACCACCTCCCAACAAACCTGGGTTGCCTTTAGATAATCCATCAAATTTCAACTCCAACCAACCAAGGTCTTGGGGAGACCAAACTATATTTCTTCTTATCTAAACTTTCCTAACATCCACATTGTCAATATTTGTATAATGTTCCAATTAATGGTAATTTTCTTCTCCAAGGTTGTGGGTGGATTTTTCAACTTTTTATTTAGCTACTCCGATATTGTCTTGAATATTCTAGCTAAATTTAGCAACAAGCACTTTCCAAGGTCTATTATTGTTTCTAACAATTTTGTTGTTCCTCTCTTTCCATATTCCCTAGCAAATATGAGGGAGATTTTGTATCCATATTTCTCTAATTGTGGGGTGGCTGAAAGGGTGGATCCAGCTAGCAACCATCATTCTAGTGTCTTTAGGCCAAACCTAGGCAATGTTGAACCTCTCCAGTATTTCATGTTTTATATTGCAGGCATGTAGGCATTCAGTAAATTAGGGGTATATGGAGTCTTCCTCTTGTTTGTACAGGTTACATCTATTGACCAAAGAAAAGCCTTTGCTTTTCAAAGAGTCTAATGCAAGAATTTTCCCTTGACAAGTTGCCCACCAAAAGAAATTGATTTTGGGAATTAGGTTGCAATTTCATATTAGTCCCCATTAGAAATTGGACCTTTTATTGTCAATTAGCAAATTGTAATCAGCCTTGATTGAGTATATTCCCAAAGGATCAGTGGTCCAAATAAGATCATCCGACCTTTGAAAGATACTAAAATTGAAAGGCTTAATTTTGGTAATTAAGTCTATGATAATTTCATTATCATTGATACTTGGCAAGGTGTTGAAGATTACCCAAGAGGTCAACTATCCATCCTACAACCAATAGTTCTTGATTATTCTTCCAAATCTATCAGACAACTCCTTTTGCCTAGCACAAGCGTGTGAGAGTTCAAGAGGAGCCTCAACAATCCAATAATCTTCCCAGAATCTAACTTTCACACCATTCCCCGCCTTCCATTTTGATCCCATTCTCAACAATTGTCTAGACTTGGCAATGTTGTTCCAACTAGCAAATCTGGTAAGAAGATAAGGAGAAGATAAAAGGGCCAACCATCTCAATCACCAATGTACTTAGCCTTCATGATATTGCTCCAGTTGTTCCTGTTCTTCATAAGTTTCCATCCCATTTTGGTTGTTAGAGCCTTTTTTATGTCTTTAATTTTGTGGATTCCCAAGCCTCCAAGGTACTTAGGGAGGCAAACCTTATCCCAAGCAACTAGTGAAATCCTTTGCTTGCTTTTTCTTCCAAACCAAAGGAAGTTTCTTTGAATTTTCTCAGCTTTGTCAACTAGGAAGAGAGATATATTGAACAAACAATGGAGGTTCACAAGGACACTTTGAACAAAGAACTTAATCATTGCAATTTTCCTAGTTGGTTGAGAAAAGAACCTTACCAAACTACTAACGTTTTTTGAAATCTTTCAATGAGACTATTCCAAGTGTTGTTGATTCGTCCCGAGGTAAGGGGCATACCAAGGTAGGTAGCAGGGAGCTGATTTATACTGTAAACAAGGACATTGACAATCCTGATTTGCAAAGAACGATTGACATTGAAGAAGACCCACTTTTATCCAAATTTATTTGCTATCCTAAGATAACCACATATTGTGAGAGGACTCTTTTCCATCCTTTTGCTTCCATAAGTGTAGCTGAGCCAAGAAGGATACTATCGTCCAAAAATTGTTGGTGTGAGCTAAGGCTAAGGCCCGACGCATGACAAAATCCTTTAATGTAGCCTCTGTTGATGTTTAGGGTGATATTTCTTCCTAACACTTCAGCCAAAATAACAAAAAGGTAGTGGAAGAGGGGTCTACTCGTCTTAAGCCTCCTTTGGAAGAAAATGACCACTCAATGATCTATTTATAATGATAGAAAACATAGGAGTGGTGTAGCAACAAATTAGAAGGTTCAAAATTTTATCATGGAAGCCAAATTTTATGAGAACATTCTTCAAGAAGTCCAAGGATACTTTATCATAGGCCTTGGAAATATCAAGTTTCAAGGACATACTCTCTTTTTTACTCTTGTCCATGGAGTCAAAATTTTTGTGGACAAAGATGACAGAATCAAGGATTTGTCTCCCTTGGATGAAGTCATTTTGATTGGGGTGGATAATCTTGTCTAGGAACAACTAGACTCGTAACACAAGCATTTTGGCCAAAACTTTATATATGGTATTGCACAAATTTATAGGGCGGAATTCCTCCATTTTGTTGGCCCCCATCTTCTTAGGGATGAGCACTAAAAATGTGTTAATTTTTTTCAAGAAACTCCCTAAAGCAAAGAAATCCTACGCAGCTTTGATGACATTTGGGCCCACAAAATCCCAAAACAATTGAGAGAAGGCATGGGCAAAGCCATCTAGTCTTGGGGCTTTGTATGAGTAAATGGAGAAAACTACATGTCTAACCTCATCTTCACAAACTTCTCTACCCATCAATTCAAAATCAACAACACAAATAACCTCAAGAACCACCTCGAGGAGTTGCTCCTACAAACTTTGGTCTATAACAAGGGTATTATAGAGGATCTTTTGAAAGAAACAACTCCCTCAAACTAAATATCCTTTTCTTTTGTGAGTTTAGAACCATCATTGTTAACCAATTATTTTGTTGTTTTTTTGTTCTTGAGGACCAACATGTCAAAGAACTTTGTGTTATAGTCTTCATTTTTTAGCACTAAATCCTAGATTTTTGTTTCCAAAAGATTTCCTTTTTTTCAATCATATTATGAAGATTGCTTCGAGCTTCCTTTTCCATGATACAAATTTCCTCATTAACTCCCTTTTGTCCATTTCTTGTTGTATATCAAGCAACCTTTGTTTAGCCTCCTTTTTTTGTTCAAAAAATATCCCTAGAAGAATTCTTATTTTTTACATTTTTTGTTCTACCAATTAGTTTGAAGAGAGTTGCCCCTCTCATCTCAACGTTCCACCACTTTCTTATTAAGTTTTCCAAATCTGAGTGTTGGATCCACATTATCTCAAGCCTAACGGGGTGATTACCTCTTTTGAAACCCATTCCCAATTCAGCAATAAAAGGATATGGTCAAATCCTATTATGACCAAGGCCTTAAGACTACATTTGTCCACAATATTCCAATTGGAAGAGAATAAGAATCTGTCTAATTTAACCTAGATGAGGTTGTTACCTGATTTTTTGTTGGACCAAGTAAAAGAGGTGTTGGCGTTTCAATTAGCACCTCTGGAGTGCTTATTGGAAACGGACAGCTATGCACAATGTGTGATGACTGCTCTTCAAATTATGGAGGGGAAGCTCCCTCTTGTTTCTTGATGTTTGTGTAAAAGTAAAACGGACTAAATGTTCCTATCTTTTTTACTCAGCGAGCAGGACACAAGGGTGCATAAACACAATGCGTTCCAACTAAGGTTTTCTCTAGTTTTTGCAGATCTTAACTACAACTATGCTAACTTTTAATCTATCCTATCTCCTCTAGATAAACAAAGCAAGAGAATATAGGAGTGGGAATGTGAAATATTCCGAGCCAAATTTTTTCATTTTTTCAAATTACAAATTACAAACAATGCACCCGTTAAGGTTAGCAGCTAAACCCAAACGTTGCTGAAGCAACTCTAACCAGAATGTACACCAGGATCCCGATGTGGGCAAGGTGTGAGCATTGGTCAAAGGATCTTAATCAAAATGCTTATGCGATAACTCTAACCAAGGATGGCGCCGAAGATGGCGAGCATATGGTCAGAAGGTCTTCTACACTAAGTATTGAAAGGGAACTCGACACCAAGTATATGCTACCCAATCCAATACGGAGTTGAGGCGACCATATGGCGGAGTATTACAAATTACAATGCTTGAAAGAAATAACTGAAATGCTGAAAGTACTCAACACCCAGAATGTGCTTTCTAACCCAGAGTGGGAAAGTAGCTACCATAGGGCGAGGTAAATTAAATACAATAGCAAATACTGAGCAAAAAGCTGAACATTACAAATTATGATGAGCAAGAAACTATACTGTCAGTACTACTGCCAGTTTACAATATGAATGATAATATCTTGCTAGAAATGTGAATCAACTTATAAATCAAGCTGCAACAATTCATAAGAGTTTCCTTTACTGAATGAATGAAGCTTAGATCGGAAAAGGCACTAAACAGACTACCTCGAATGCTGGTTTATGACAGTCCAGAATTCCTTGTGCACGAACAGCAGCCCTGTACTTCACAATTCCACTCACAACTTGCTCAAAACTTCATCAAATCTCATGAGACGAAATGCCTAATGATCCTAGTATGATGGCGATTCAATTAGAACACTGAAAACTGATCAAAACCTGCTATTTAATTTATGCACGGAAAACAAGCCAAGTACAGATGGTACGGCCCAGCAAGAGAGTGACTTTGCATTTAAAAATTGGAGACTTCTCTAAAAAATCTGTAACTTGGGACAAATGGGCGCCTAGCCTAGACAGAAGGAATGAAACAATACCCAGAAGCAATATTTTTGTATTTTCTGATTTACGAATAAAAACACAAATCTGCTGTAGCTAAAATGCAATATCTGGAAACCTCTAATATGCAAAATCAGAAACTAATGAGCAAAAATGCTGATTACAATGCACAATTCCCAATGAAACTCACAAAACTATACTAAATCACCACTAGTTGCTGTGTTGCAAGCAAGAAGCAATGCCCGAGCTAGGAGGCCTTCATTCCCCGAAGCAATTCCAGAGCCAAACCGGCAGCATAACAATACTGTAGACCAAAGATGATGCCAATGAAGACCAAGACTCCCTTTTATAATTTTCGGTTGACTCTTCTCGAAACCCTAACCTTCTCTTTTGAGTCAAACCCTAATCCCTCCACAGGTGGCGTCCCACTTTTCCAAGCAACTTTGTCTTTTAATATCATTTTAATCCTTCCTTGAAAATGGCGTCCACTTTAAGCTTATATTAAACTTCATAAAAGATATAATTAATTCTCTTTAATGAAGCGCCACCCTTAAAGAACATCTTTTAAAAAGACTTAAAGTGAAGAAGCTAGGCTAAGGGGGTAAACGTTAAAATATAACATTAAAACGTGACTTTAATTAAATAACTCAACTTATCTCTCCAATTGTGCCCCGAAGCCATAAATGAACAAGCCAACTGATCAAACTGAAGTAGGAAGTCAACCATGCCGATCCCAACTGTAAAACTGCCAGAAATAGAATTTACTAAAAATAGTAAATTCCTGAAGGTGCTCAGAATGCCAAGAAGAACATACCATTGCGAAGCTCTCTGAAAACCCAGAAAGAATCCGCTATTGAAACAATCAACTCCGAGCCAGAACATCCTTCAAAATAGGAAACCCTAATTTTACCTTCCGACTAGCCTACGGGTCTCCGGAATAGGCCAACGGTCACTGAAAAGATCAGGCTTGAGACGAGGACATTACAGAATGGGATGGTTGGATCACTTGGGCCGGTTGTCTCTCAGAATGCATCTGAGGCTCTGAACTCTCAGATCTACGCTAGAATAAGGTCTTATGCAAGCAAACACTCTTTACGGTAAGCTGAATTTCAGGCTTACCAAGGAGGAGGAACCCCTGTCTAATGTATAGGTTGGGATACAACTTACTAGAAACAACAAATTACAATGAACTGGCTAACAAGATTCCCGAGGAGGTGATGACACCTGTCCAAAGTGTAGGCTAAAAGCAAATCATTACACAACATCAAACGACAACCATTAACAAAATACCCAAGGAGGTGACGGCACCTGTCCAAGGGGGAGATTGAAACAATAGATTGTTAGAACAAGACGTTGAAAGAACTCAAATCTTTAGATCAAATTGCATGTGCCTTTTGATTTCTTTCTTCAAACTTTCTCAACAAATTACAAAGGTTTGGGACAGCAAAGGTATGAAATCATACACAATTGCTTATCAAATCAAACAAACTCTCATCCAAGAGTAAACAAATATGCACTTGCAAGCTTGTTGGCAACAATGGCGCAGCAATTTTGCATAGTAAATAAAGGTTACTAAATAATGAGCAAAGGCTCTTATTTATAGAACTCAAAGGAGTAGGCAACCGTAAAGTCTCCTTGAGTTAACAGTGAGTTCTTGCCAATCAATCAGCAAGATTTATTCCTAAAAAGGGGGAACCTGGCAGTTAACTGGAAATCTACTTCAGTTAACTGAAACTAAATTAAGAGAGAACTCCAAATACAAAAGGGGCCTCCAAAATAGACATCCACAATTAGTGGAGATAGATATCCATAATTCGTGGAAGTCAAAATAGAGATCCACAATTAGTGGAGATTTAGAATAGACATCCATAATTAGTGGAAATAGACATGCATGATCAGTGGGACAGTGAATTAACTTGGAAAGGGGCATCAAGTTAACTCCTGTTTGTCATTAATGCTATTTTGGAGGGTAGGACGCCCTAACTAGGTGTTTGACACCTCATCACCTCTAGTCAATAATTCCTCTAGCCAATCATTGACTTTTGCTTCTCGCAATCCACTTTTGATATTCGATCTTCTTTGCAGTTGCATCATCCAGCCTTGTTGACATGGAATGTAGAAGGTAGTGTGGTAGTAACCAATGGCGGCTCTATGTTTGGAATGACTACCTTCTGCATTTGGCTATCCATTGAACGGTGATGTCATTTACGCTTTCCAAGGCGCCCAACTTGACTACGGGCCTCACTTGATGCATGTCCATGTCAAGTATTTTCAGAAAGTCATGAAGTAGGACCATTTTGGTCTTGATTTCAACTTGAGAGTACCGTATTCTGAAAAACTTGATTGTTGACTGTAAACACGAATATGTTCAGACAACTTCTAAAAACCCCTAAAAATAGCCACACACCGAGAAGTATTTTTTCGGAAAAAATTTGACACATGGGTATTGTTCGTGCTTCAATGCTAAACAAACCCAGTTCGTTTGATTTTCAAATTTGTGATTTTTTCGGAAATCCCCAAAAATAGGGGCAGCAAGTTTGTTGTTTATGGAAAAATTTTAAAAGTGGGTTTTGTTGAAAAAGCTGTGTTGATCATACCCAATTGGTCAGATCTGTGATCTTCGTTGTTTTCTTGGACATGCAAGGAGATCTAAGACAAGAAAAGAGGAAAAAGACAAGAAGAAGATTGGAAGTTATCAACTGTCTTTCTGGAAAAATTATGCCTTTTGATGCAACCTCTGATAAATTGTCTTTCTGTGCAACTGATCTTCAAAAGTATGAAGAACGATGAAAACCCCTCTGTCAAATTTTCAAAAAACGTCATGGAGAGAAAATGGTTGTTCTTGAGCTCCAACCTACAAAGAGAAACAATGAATAATGATGCCCAAGGTTGATACATAGTGATTGATGTTGAAGCAATCAAGCTTGGGCGCCAACTCATGATGGAGGAGTCTTTATGCCTGATCTAGAGTTCTCAATACTAATTTCCACCAATTTGGGGACATTTAGACATGAGAAGGCTTCAAAATATCCTAACTGCAGTCAACTAAGTCTTTCTTTGACTTTAGGTGTCCCTTTGAGAAGTTGAACACTTTTTTCATGGTGAAGTGCCTTTGTTCGATCCTCGATTTTGGTCGTTTAATTGATCCCGAAGTGTTGCTAATGGATTCATTGCCAAGTTGAATCAACTCTAAAGAGGTATGCTCAGGAGCTACCAAGCCAAAAACCTGAATCTGATGCTTCAAATTCAAGGGAACCTTTTCCTAGCAAGGGTGCTTTTAGCTTTAGACTTAGTCAATTTCTTGAGTGTTTCTTCAATTTCTCCATTTTGACCCTTCGTGCTCTGATCTGAGATCACTGCTAACTGATGAGTCAAATGAGCTTGTTGAAACATAGGGTGGATAACCAGCTCAGTCCCGAAAAGGATGACTGGTTTCACAAATCCTGAAAGTCGATTTAGGTCCTTCAAAAGCTTGGGCGCCCCTGGCCTGCAGGAGCGCCTTTGGCCTTTTAACTAGTGATTTTCATGTTGTAAACTTTCAAGAACTACCCCAACCTGATCTTTGTCGTCAAGTGTTTGACTAGTCTGTTGTCTTTGCTGACGGTGTCATTATTGAGATTGATCACAACGGAGAAGGTCATCCTGGAGGTTATTGAGTTTACAAACTGCATCTAATTGCACAAAAAGTTGGTCGCCTATTTCTAGGAAGATGCATTTTCCTTGACACTTGTTCAATTTCTCCACGTTCTTCATTCAACCTTCACCTTTGGTGTTTTCTGCTTGATCTCAACCTATGAATGCTTGACAGGTCCTGTGAACATGCAACTAGATTGATCGCAACATTGAGAGAGTGTTGAACAGATGCCTTGTAGAGAATAGTCGTTGAAGACCTCATCAGGTTACTCAAAATGAAGGGCGCCCTTGGCCAGCAAGGACGCTTTTGCCTTAATATGCACTAATTTACCTTCCATTTTGCATGCTCTAACGATCAACAATCGTCGTTTGATGTGTCTCGCAGGTTGGCAAATAGGTTCATTGCGAAGCTAAGCTAATGCCAGAGAGATCACCCGAAGACGAGCTTGTTCAACAACTGACATCTGCACTATCTAATTCAAGGGCGCCCCTGCTCAGTAGGGGTGCTTTTTCTCATTTTTAATTGTCATTTTGATAGCACTTGCATTACAGCATCTCTTGACTTCGCTTATGTTTGCCGGTGATTGGTGAAATAGGTGACCATGCTTGACGATGCGCTGGAAAGCTAGCAGAAACATGAAGATGACTGCCTTGGTGAAAGTTGATGACTAACTTTGACCCCTTGAATTCAAGGGCACTCCTAGCCAACAGGGGTGCTTTTAGCCACAATTCCATCATTTCCTTTGAAAAACTTCAACTTTTCACACTTGACGTTTGTTGCACATCGTGACTGTTTTGAGCATTGTTGTTGACGACGCGTATGCGTGCATCTTGACAATCACCTTCACTGTGTTGTGTGTACTGGTGTTGGAAAAAAGACTAAGGCATTTGACTACACAGCCTCCTCTTGGTAGCAAGGTGTGCATTCTCTAGACTTAGCCAATTTTCAGCATTTTTACTTTTGAAAATCCCCTCCGTTGCAAAGCATCTTTTTGAGCGTTTTCGCCATGGATTCTTCGTTGAAGCTTTTGAGGTTTAGATTTCACCACCTGGTACTAGCCATTCTGCCATTAATGGTTGCGGAGGTCTCAACTTTCTTCCTAAAAAATGAAAATAGACCCACCAGAGTAAAACAAACTTTTTGGTGATTTTGACTTGACCAGTGTTATCATGAAGTCAATTCATCCTATCAAAATCATTTTCAATCATTTCTAGGAAGGTCCTATTTTTAGGGGTTTTCCTAAAAATAGGGGTTTGAAACCCTAATTTTTGAATTTTCAAAAATTTGCAAGTATCTTCCTTGACACAAACCCACAAAAACCTTGTGCTTTGTTTGACGAAAAACTTACTTTTGATAACTTTTTACATGATTTAGCTCAATTTAAGAAAAATGCCAAAAATTTATTTTGGGTACAACAAGAGGATCCTTCCAAATCAATATCCATAAGACCTTCAACAAGGAAGTTTGCAAGATCACCAATGTTATCAATAAATTCCATGGTTCCTCCCATTTGTTCTAATGGGTATAACAAGGTGTTATATTTCCCCACAACCATCCAATTAACATCTCGGGATTTTGAATGGCAAGCGGGAGCAGAAGCGGGTAAGGGATTTTGAATTCCTCTGGTGAATCTGATGATGGCAGCTTTGAACCAGAGGATGAGGACGATGATTTTCAATTGTGGGGGATTTGGATGCTCCAACCTGCTATGGTGGCTTCTGGGTTGGAAGTTTTTCAGCAGTTCCCTGGTTTTGCGGGAGTGTCTGTTGCGCTTGGGGGCCGGTTTGTGGATGCTCGGCTTCTAGTCTTGGTGGTTCTTCCTCCTAGTGGTTTGCGAAGGATTTGTGACCTTTCTTGGTTACCTCTCAGGGAATGTGGTGCAAGCTGCTTTGTTTCTCCTACCCCGGTGGTGGTGTTTCTTCTTTCTTCCTGCTTCGAGGACTTGGTCATCTTCTGGATTGAGCCTTCTGTCTTTATGAATTGGCATGGTTGCTTTAGGCCCCTCTTCCTATGCAGTTGGGGCTTGTTTTTTCTTCTTGAGTGCAAGCGCAAGCCTTTGTGGGTTCTAGCCCTTTTTGTGGAATGCTTCGTTGAGGGGACCTAGCTACTCGTTCCCATCCTTCCTACTCTACTACTTTGTTTTGCCTTTGTCCAATTTGCTTTGGACTCTAGGTTTGTTGAGTTCTCTGGGATTGTTTGGCTCTGCGCTTCTCTCCTTGAATTGAGTGTTTGGTCTCTCTGTTGTGGTGTCATGGTGCCGCTTTTGTATGTGGCTTGTTCTCTTAGCTCTTTTCGTTGGAGTATCTACTTTCTTCCTGTCTCTGCAATTTGGGCTTCCTATTGAGGTGGAGGCCACTCCTTTTGAGGTGGAGACCTCTTCTATAGAGGTGGAGAGGGGCTTTGCGGGTGTAGGTGATGGCTCATACTTTCTTAGCAGGTTTTCTCCATTGCAGCTCCTATTGAGGTGGAGGCCACTCCTTTTCAGGTGGAGTTTGGGCCTGATGGTGATTCCTTGCTATTGTGGTCAGGGTTTTCTTGGCAACTTCTCCTATAGAGGTGGAGGGGCTAGTGGAATGAATGGGTTTCTCTGCCCCATCAGTATTTCATGTGTTTATGGCTTTGTTATTGGTTTTGCAAGAGTTTGGAGTTGGAAGCGGGGGGCTCTTTGTACCTCCAATACTACCACTAATTATGGCTCTCAAAGCGACTGGTTTGCCACAACATTCGTATTTGAATTTGGTTCTCTAAGAGTTAAGACTATTGTGAGTTGGTTGTCTCATGATCTATTGGTTTCAAAATGTTTTGAAATCTGCAATAATTGGTTGGAATTTCGGGTTGTTTTGTCCACCCTTAGGGAGGATATGGTGTTTGTGTGTTGTGTTGTTGCGTTGTGGATGGTTGTTTGGCCTATTTTTTTAGCTATGAGGTGGAATCATGTGGTGAAAGAATATGAAGGTAACCAATGGACTCATGTGTCGTGCCATGTTGGGTGCAGCCTTAGGTCTTATCTTTCTGCTCTGGTTATATGGCTGCTCTAAACCTGTTGGTGCTTAGTTTTATTATCCCGAACTGCTATTTCATGATAGCTATGTTATGGTTTCGTACCTGCTGGACTTTGGTTAAGATCATAAATGGTCTACGCACTATTTTGGGGATTAACTTGGGAATTTTGTTTTTGATTATGCCGATGATGGTTTTGTGGTTGCATTTTTGGTTACTTGGCCTACGTGCCATTCTATTGTTGTTTTTTGGTGGGGGTTGGTGTTGTTCTTCCCAGCCTATTTTTCTGTTTGTTGTTCTAGCTTTGTAACCACGGGATCAAGGCCCTTTCCCTGCTTATCTAATCAAAAACATCTCAGTAATTTTGTTTAAAGTTGATCAATTTCTCCCACAACAACATGACATTAGGAGCATAGGTGTTAGAGAGGATCCAAGTGTCACCAATTATTTTGTGCTTAAAGATGATGTTCAAGAAATTTGTGAGTAGATAAAAGAGTACCTTCCAACAAAGCAAGGTTCCACAAAGTGATGATACCTCTTGAAGCACTTCCCCTTCCATTATTTGAAAAGTTGCCCTAGGCTAAATATCCAAGCTAATAGCTGAAAAAGAACTCAATGATATTTTGAATTCTTGGAGCAAGAGAATGTTTGGTTTGATGTTTGTGAGGACTATTACGCCATCTTATATTCCAATATGTGATTAGCATTTTTCCCCTAGAGCATGCCAACTCCAAGGTTAATTGCTTCCCATTAGCCACATCCTTCATTCTCTCTTTTGCTCTAGCTTCCCTATAAGATCTTTCGCCACATCAATTGTTCTCCTTTGATCCTTGGCTCATAGAGAGCCTTTCCCCTTTCCTACGAGCAACGTAGAGGGGGAGGCCATCAAGGATGCCTCCATGCAAACTGTCTCAAGCTTTGGCAAATGGTTGAATAAGGGGGAAGAAACCAACAAAACCCCGACCTTGAAGAAAAAAATTTCCCTTATTTTCAAGGGGGAGGCTTGAGGTTCCTTAGATGGGGATGTTCTTTTAGAGAAAGAAATGAGAGGAGCCACACTTTCATTCTAATCATCCTCTACTACCTAAGTATGCTTGTCTAGAATCAAATTTCTAGGAACCATCAAAGTTGAAATATGGGGTATTTCACCTTCCTCCAAAATGTTCTCAAGGGTGGGAGAAGGCTCAACAACCATGCCCTGGGCCACCTCCATGATCAATTTTCCTTTGTTGTTCACTATTGGACTTGTGTTGTTCCATTTATCCCTCCACTTAATGGAACAGGCATTGATCAGGTGACCAATCTGTGAACAATTTTGGAAAAAAAGGGCAGAGTTTTCATATTGAATGCTTGGGGTCCATCTCCCCAACTTGGATTCGAGGACAATGGAATTTGGGACGACTTTGCCAGTCTCCAATTTCACAGAGCACCATACGTAGACCATGCAAGTTCTATTCTTGGTGACATTATCCAAAAAGAAGAAGTGGTCGAAGGAATTGGCGATGCTAGCAATTATTTCCTTGTCCCAATATTCTAGGCTTCCACTTGCAGAGTGAAAGATTGGATTTACCGAGGAACCAAGGGCCACTCGCCAAGATATGCATGCAATCTTCCCTAAGTGAAAAAGAGAAGTGGAAAACAGCTTTAGGCAAGGCACATACCTCCACACAACCTTTAATCTTCCATTTGGCGTTGGTCCATCTATGAACAATTTCAACATTGGGTCTTTTCCCAAAGAATTTTCCTACTAGAGCAAAATCCATCATGGAGATCAGCCTATATGCAATCTTCAAGAAACACTTTGAGACGAGCAAGCAATAGAAAATCCACTGACTATGACTTTGGAGGTGAGAGAATTGAAGGATTTGAAAAGATCCGTCAACTTTTTGGAAGCACGTGGCCATTCCAAGTCTCCCTTTTTCTGGACCAATTCTCTCAAGGACACAGGGGAATAACTGCCTGGGGGTACACCACCTCCATGGACATCTAAGCCATCAAAACAAGTTTCTTGCTCAAAACCAAGCAAGAGCATTTTTGAATTCTTATAGGATTCAATGTATTGTTGAGACTGTTATTAATAGCTATCTTGGAATGTTATTGTAAATCTCATTTTATGGAATAAAGTGTTCCACCTTTCTATAGTAGCAATATGGTTTTCACATGATTAACAAGTTTCACTTATATAATTATCACTATTGTTGGATAAGTAGTCCATCACATAATTGTTTCTACTAAGACCAACCTAGGACGTCAATATCAACTCATTCAAACTAGAGCATCAACACACATGGGATTTTATGTGACTCATTTCATGAACACCAACACATTTAACAAGAAAGGTATGAAGGCATCGTTCTAATGATCCTTAAGGCTTAAAGTAATATTTGGACATCATATATAACACAATGCAAGAGATACTTGCATGTAAGTTGTAACTTAGTTAATTGAACTATGACTTTCTTTCAAATTCATTTGATAAGTGCACAAAATTTTGTGTTAGACACACAAATACTGAGAGGGGGGGCTGAATCAATATTTAATATTTTCTACTTTAAACCACCGCATTCATAATACAATGAAAACATAATCAATGGTAATGCATGTAACGAACACATCCACACAAGAGAATACCAAATTTGAGTGGAAACCCTGAAGGGAAAAACCACAATGAGAAGAGCTACTTGGAACTACTACCCAAATCCAGCCTCGCAAAAAATAATATAGAACTCACAATAATTTTGCAGGCACGAACCCACAGGAATTTCAACCTTACAAGGAAACACTGACCCCCTTGAATTTGACTTGCAAGCACAAACCTACAGGAGACACCAATCCCCTCAAACTGAGCTTCAACACAGTCACAGAGCACCAACTCAAATTAAGAGGCTTCAACCTCACATTATAGAAAGAAATAAAGATCTGCTTTCACTCAACCTACTTTGTATCAACAGGCGAACACTTCCTATGATGATATCTCAGTTTCGCTCACCACAATTGACTTCTCTTCGCACACTACACACTCCTGCCACTTCCACTCATTTATTAACTACAACTCCGCATCCTTTGCACATCACACTTTTTCATGAAAAATGATCCATAATATATATCCATTCCATCATGTTTATAACAATTCATGTCAGCCTAGAGCCTTTTAACACCATCCACAATTAGCCATGTCAGCCAATGTGATGTATACCCCTGATTTTTTTTATTTTTTTTTTATTTGAAGAATAAGAAGGATATGCAGAATGTTTGTCTTATTTTCCATTCATCATAATGAGTTCATACATGGAATGAATTCACAATCTTGCAAGGAAATATAGGGAAAATACATCAAAGATTAATAACATTCATTTTAATAACAATAATCAAAAGTTCATGAACTTATATCAGACCTGTTAGGGCACCTTAAATAGCAGTTTGCAGTCATCAGAAGAGCTGATCAGAACTGGGTGTGAAGACCAAACATGGCGCAGCCCCCTAGGAGGGCGATTTGCCTAGTAAAATCAGTACTCCTTCAAAACCCACAAATGAATGCTCAAAAGGTAACACCCAGCTATGAGGAAGCTAATGAAATAATACCCAGATCAATATACTTTCATCACACGAAGATAGGAGCTGTTTGGTACTTTCTAGTTGCTCAAAAAATGAAAGTTTCAGACCTCTGGAATTTGTATCAGACCTCAGAAAATGGATAGAAACAGCTGCAAACTCACCCCAGATTGGAATAACCCACACACCAAAACCAAAACTCCAAACCCAACTCAAAATACTGAAAATATCTTCATTATATCAATGCCAAAAAGCTTAACCAGCAAGCCAAAAACAATGAAAATCTTCAATCCAAGCATCCACCCTTTGAGGCACATATTAAGCCTTAAAAATATGAAATATAGCCTTCTTTCTAAGCGCCCCATGAGGTAACATTGTCCCCTCTTTAAAAACAACTTTACTTTTACTAGGCCAAGGGGGGCCTTTTATAACCCACGTCCCTTCTCACTTAGTTAAAATAACAACTTTATAAACTTAAGTGGCAAATAAACAAATATCAATTCCGACCACCGAGAGAACTCGCCACTACCAAAAATAGAAATTTTGCACTGAGCTGCTGGATGAATGGAGCCAAGGCCAAATACTAAAAATAGCACTTACTAAAAAAAGTGAGTCACAAGACCAAACTGGTCCAAATGAAGCTCGACCAGAACTTACTAAAACTAGTAAGTTACTAAAAATAGCCGTCAGCACTGGAAAAAACCCAGAAAACTCATCTTAGGTTGCCAAGTCCCCTAACTAAATCCACTTAGCCTACGGGAATTGGAATAGGCTAATGGAAGCTCAAATTGGCTATGAGCGAAAAGGGGACATTACAATCAAGGATTAACCTTAATTCAAAATGATATGAAATGTGTGGTCTACTCGGCCCTTAATCAAATGCGTTATCGCAGGTGTAAGATGACATCATGCGCTTCCTACCACGATCTTAATTGGTCCTATTTTACCTTCACACGCTTCCTCCAGCTGGCACACACTTCCCTTCTCTGACACAAACATAGACTTTACTCTAACACTTCTATCTTGCAGCTCTATGATTCAAATCTGCTGAAATTGTAGATTAAGATACTTCAGGAGTAGTCTTACTTAACTTCCAAACCACAAGCCATAACAATTAACAGCAATAGAATATCATGACAGTTCAGTACAGTGCATATTTTTCATTTGAGCAGCAAACCTCAGAGCACTACCGCAAACACTTCTAGACTTCCGCAAAAGTAGTAGACAACCAAGAACCACCAATTCCATATGTACCCTGACTTCCCATCATGTCCTTTTTCAATAATGATGACATTAACATTCTGCAACGTCTGCAACAAACACAACTGATATTCCATTTTCACATATTTTGACTTGAATGACAATCACACAATTTTGACATTTGACATCAATGACAACACCATATTCAACACTGTGTAATGTTTTCATATGTCATATAATAATGTTTGTGCAAGTTCATCAAGTCTTAAACATTAACACTATATAATTAAAACCCAATCTAGTAGGATTCCTCACATGATTTGGTGGAATTTGTTGGTCACCAAGAATGCTTACAAGAGATCATGGCCTATCCAGACATTATCTAAGGACGTGGCAACCAATATGCATGCCCCCATGGCCAGGCTTTGAACATGTAAGGGCTCATATCCATGTAGCATGTGTTTGAGCCCTAAGCTTCACTAGCTCAAAAGCTAAACATCAACCATGGAGTACAATAAAATAATAAATGCAGCCAGTTGCCCCATACTATGTCTACAGCACTTGAGAATCATTTATAAGATGCATGTATCCACAAGCGACAGATTTTATGCCTTCAAAATGGTGTTGTTAGTCAACTTGTTGAAGGTAACACTTTGATTGATGTGGAGATACATAGGTGAATCAACATAGGAGTTGGAACATTGACTAAGTAGCCTCCATATAAGAAGGAAGCCCCATAAATATAAGGGAATTTGAGAGAGTATTGAAGAGATTGGCACTTGTTCTGGGTCAGGAGACACATTTTCTAGTTATATGCAAGTGTTGCTGAGAAAGTCTACCAAGCCTATTGTATACATGCAGACATAAATTGGAATTGAACATTAAGCAAAATAAACATCACATCCATTGGGCATTAATTGTTTGGATCCTGAAATGAGCCGTTGGAGAATCAGAGCATGCTACAATGAATGATAATACAGAAGTTAAGAGTTAGTGATTCATGACCTAGTTTAAGTAAATTATTGGATATTTAACTAATAACAAAGAATGATATAAGTTACAGATTCAGCATTGAGCCTTTGACAGAGACTAGAGACTGAATCTGTGATCACAGCTTGCCTCAGGCTACCCATAAGTGTAATGTTCTGCATAATAGTAAAATAGTAAAACAAGTGGGAAATCAGACCATGCTGTGATGAATGATAATACAACAGTTAACTGTTAAGAGTTAGTGATTCATGACCTGGTTTTAAGTAAATAATTGGATATTTAACTGATACCAAAGAATGATATAAGTTACAGATTCAGCATTTTGCCTTTGACAGAGACTAGAGAGTGAATCTGTGATGCCAGCTTGCCTCAGGCTACTCCTAAGTGTAATGTTCTGCATAATAGTAAAATAGTAAATACAAGTGGGAGAATCAGACCATGCTGTGATGAATGATAATACAACAGTTAAGAGTTAGTGATTCATGACCTAGTTCAAGTAAATTATTGGATATTTAACTAATGCCAAAGAATGATATAGGTTACAGATTCAGCATTGAGCCTTTGACAGAGACTAGAGAGTGAATCTATGATGCCAACTTGCCTCAGGCCACCCCTAAGTGTAATGTTCTGCATGATAGTAAAATAGTAAATACAAGTCAATCATGTACACTCTCTCCTCATTCCTACTGTATGTATGTGTTTTATGTGTAGTGTGTTTGTATTGATCCTTCAAATTAACAACAATGAAGACTAGAGATACATTATGGTACGTGGAAGGCCTTTCATGGCACTTCTCACATAATAAAATAGCTTGCATGTACAATATATATCATCTCAAAATGTAGAATCTTCTATGGAACATTTCAATTCTTTAAATAGCCATTATACATCCAAAATGTCAAACTCGTGATATCTACAATCGTAGAAGTTATAGAGCACATTGTATATAAACCAAATAGAAATTATAAGATTATCTTCATTTTTTCTCTATGATATTATTATGTCATATACAGAAAAGAAGTTGGCCTTCAATAATCTGACAAGATAAGCCTCTTCTACCTAAAAGAGGCAGTTGCACAAGTGTCTTAAAATCATAGGGCTTGCAAGTTGGGAAGTTAAGAAAACATAATGAACATTTAGTAAAATTTGTTCCTAATAATGCATTCTTTGCTTCAAAAAGTTTAAAGAACCAATGACTGATGTGACAGTTATGCCAAGCAATACTACCAAGTAGCATTATAGAAGTACACTTAATGATATGGATTACATATGGAGAAATCCATATATAAATGTATATTTTAGATACCCATACAACTTTGTTTGATGTTCAAGAATAAGTTTCCATCATGCTTTGTGTAGGATGCATCTAAAACGACTTTTCCAACTTCAAGCTAAAGATGTTCAAAAATATAAATCATTCTGAAAGAAAATTACTATTAGCTTAGAAAGCCAGGTATTCAATAAGGATATCTCACACCTGAACAAAAAGGTTCTATCAAACGTTCAAAAACCTCATCACCAAGATTACGACGCACAAATTCCTCAACCGATTCCTCCCTTCCCTACAACCACAAATTATTTATTTTTCTGACTACTATCACAAAGAAATTGATATCAACACCAACAATACGCATGAAGAGCAATTTATTCAACCTAGTCAAAAATGAAGCTACCACAAGAATAAATTAGAACCTACTGGTGGAGGAGGGCGTAATCCTACAGCACCAAAAGCTGCTCGTAGCTTCCCACCAAAGCTCATTAGGTCAAAAAATAATATATCTGTTGGACCTGAAGGAACCGGCCTCAACTTGCCTTTCCAAAGTACAAAACGAGGTGCATTTGGATCTCCTAAGACAAGTTCATCTTTTAATCCAATGTCAACCTGCCATGAACAAATATTGAAAAACAAATCATTTTAATAGAAAATAATCTGATTCCAGAGCATGTCAATGTCAACAAATTGGATCCATCTTAAGATCATTGAAGACCTGTGGACCAAAGTTAGTGGATTACTCCACAGTTTGTACATTTAGTTTTCATGATTCATGCAATTTCATTGACACTTCAGCTAGATAGAATCCATACAATTTGGGATATATCCTGTTACTCCAATCTTTATAAAAAAGGTGATTTGTTGTAAGAAATGAACAAGATTGTGCCCTTCAAATACAAGGATGTAGGAAAACAAAACTTCACCAAGATAAAGATAACTTTTTCATACCCTAAAGGCTAAAAATGTTAGCCAGATAAGGCAACTATTCTTATGCAATATTTATCAATGAAAGTACAGAGCAAGAAACCGAAAACTGGATAGAATTTTATTACCAAACCTTATTAGGAAGAAACAATGGCACATTATCACTTCAAAGACACACAACCATGAAACAAAACTTGAACAAAGCACAAAACCAACAATCAAATTCTACCCAACTAATAAAAAGTGTCATTTTCCATGCCTATACTCAGTCAAAAATATAGATGAAACAGTGACAATGTGTATAGCTTATTCATAAGGAATAACTGCCCTCTAATGATCAGTTCAAAAGTCATCCACCACGAAAATCTGGGCAACTTCAAACTTCAAAATCAAATCTTTGCTAAAAAACTGAAAAAAAGTGAGAGATTTACAAATGGCAATACCAAATCAATGAATTTCTACAGTTGGCCAAACCTCCATTGTCAAGCAACTCTTCCACTATATGGATTGTTTCTGTCAAATTCTTGTGTCCTATCAATGCCTAGCTTATACAGTCGTAGTTACTTGCCAATGCCCGACTTTCCTCTCCATTGGACTATTCTTGATTTTCTTCTCCATTGGACCCTGTGCAATGTTCTTGCTTGTTGAACTGTTTTTCTTCTTTGTACCATGCTCTCCCTTCTTGCATGTAGGGCCATACTCAGCTTTGTTCCCCATTATACTATGTTGGACTTCATTCTCCATTGGACAATGCCCAACATTCTTCTCTATTGGACCATACTTAGCTTTCTTCTCTGTTGAACCATGCTCAGCTTACAAGTTGCAAGAGCTCTGCTACAAGCAAACAAATTACGTGAACATGAACCAACACCTAATTGTTAAACTCAACTCTTGTGCTAGCAGAAATTTTTGGTCAAGAAAAAAATTTCAACAAAACAAATGATTGTGGTCAAGGGGAAAAGTGACTATGGGGTTCAGCTCGTGATAAGGCAAAGAATTCAACTCTCGGTCAAGCAAAGAAGTATAAAATAGTTATATCATTTAAATCCTCAAACTCTTGAACCACAAAAGCCATGCACTAGACTTTGATTAAAAATATGTTTTTCCAAGAACCATGAGTTTGTTATAAACTTTGCCCTCAAAATCCATGCACACCATGAAATTCGTGCACCTATTATACATCTTTGACAGCTAGCATATCATCATACTGTTTTTTGTATGCTTGACAGCTGTTGAAATATGACACCATATGTTGTTAATGCAGTATGACAGATCTGTTAAGCAATTGAGCTACTATGTGATTAACAGTTGCTTATATCACAGACCTATTGTATGACAAAACTAAATAATAGTTGGCATACCATGCAAACAGTTTGTTTGGCAGCCAACATGCACATCAGTAAACCCATCAAACAAAACGTAACTGGTCCCCAAATGATAATTTTCCTTCTATTATGCATCACCTTGATTTAATCAAGGAAACTTGGGGACACATCCCCAGCCTTTTTTGATGTGTCCCTGTTTCCAGAATGTTCCAGGGACAGGGGGACAGTTGGGGACATCCCCAAGCTGTCCCCAAAAATCCAAAACCTCCAGAAACATCTACAAAAGGTGGGGATGGGAAGAAAAAAAAGGGCAGGCGGGGGGGAGGGTCGGCCAGCCATCCCTAATTTTCCAACACAGTTTTAAAACAAAAACACAACGCAATTAAAAAATTAATTAATTAATCATTTTTGGTGAGCCCGTACACCCCAGATCGCCCTAAATGGGAAAAACAACCTCGTTTTATTACCATTTGATTTCATTTTATGTTTATCAAAATAATATTGCAGGCTGCAGCAAGGTTTGAAGTTGAAGGAGAAACAAAAAAAGTTAGCAGGATTTGAAGGAGAAGTTGTAAGAGAGGTTGAGTCCAAGGCATATTTGGTAGTGAAACAACAATTTTTTGAAAGAGGTAAGGCGTTCTACCTTTTTATTTTATTTTTTTCAAAAAAAAATCAAAGCTTAAAGTAAGAAAAGTCTGATTTTTTTTTTCATTTTTCAGTTTAAAGTTTCATTATATCTCACAAAACCAACATGAGCAGCAGTGAGAATGATAGTAGTGACAATGAAATGGGAGAAACTCAAATAAATGTAATATTTTCAGCCTCATCAGAGTGTGGACGTGTTGGGGTGGAGGAGAACAGCCACCAAATCCATTTGAGTACCCTTCCGATGTCTTGAAACATTATGCAAAGGGAACTTTTATCAAAAAAAAAAAAAACTCTTCTCCAACTTGTGACAGCCCTGGATACCAAAAATAAAAATTCAGGAATAGGGTGTGGTTATGCCATATTTGCAAGACAAATTTTAGAGGGAGCTACACAAGGGTATGGTCTCACTTCTTGGGTGTTGCAAGCCGTGGAGTTAAGATTTGTCCAGACATAAAAGAGGATGAGAAGTTAGAGGGGCACAGATTGTACATGGAGAAAAAAATGAGGTCTAAACGTTTGACAATGCCGGCACATTCTTCTGCAAGTGGACAATCATCTATGCCTATGCCATACATGGTTGGTAGTGGTAGTAGTGATATTGCCACAAGAGGAAAGAGGAAGATTAGTAGTGGTGAGAGTCTGAGACAGTTGCAAGTATGTTTAATGTGCAGACACAAGATGCAATAGAGTCTTCCATTACAATTTTTTTTATGCCCATGCCATCCCATTTCATGTGGCCCATTCTTCATCTTTCAAACAAATCAAAGATGTAGCATCTATTGATCCCTCATTTGTCCCCCCTAGAGATCATAAACTACACACTACCGTCCTAGCCAAAGAGTGTTCTAAGGTTAATTTGCCAATGGAGGATATGAGGCAAACTTGGATCAGGAGAAGTTGTTCTATTGTGATGAATGGGTTGACCGATATTAGACATCGGCCACTCATCAATATCATAGTCACATGCCCAACTGGCTTTTATTTTCTTAGAGTCATAGATTGTTCAAGGAAGCATAAGGATGCAAACTTCCAGTTTAGCATTTTGAAAGAGGCCATGGAGGAGGTTGGGCCTTCAAATGTTGTACAAGTGGTCACTGATTCAGCACATGTGTGCAAATTGGCTAATATGATGGTGGAGAGTGATTACAAGCACGTCTATTGGACTCCATGTTTCACACATTGAACAATGCATTGAAAGACATGGGGAAAACAAATTGGGTGAAGCAATTGGTGGCAGAAGCTAAAGATATTCAAATGTTCGTTTGCAACCACCACACCTTACTTGCTCTTTTCAAGATGTTTTCAAAGAAGGAATTCCTCAAACCTGTTGAGACAAATATGCTAGTTACTTCATTTTGTTAGAGAGGATGATTGAGGTGCATGAGTCTCTACAATTAATGATGGTGAATTCAAAGTGGAGTAGAAGGCTTAATTCAAGCTCTACTAAAGGAAAAGCCATCAAACAAAGGATCCTTGATGAAGATTGGTGGTCCACTGTGAGGTAAGACATTGCTAATTTTATTAAATATTAAATTGCTGATTTTCATATTAAATTTATGATTTTAATATTTTCATTTAATTGTTCAACGTTTCAACTTTTGAAGTTTTTTAACTTGTCAATTAATTCTTTTAAACTTTTTGTTTGCATTTTGCAGATATGTTTTCTCTTTCATCTCACCTGTTGTAGATGTCATTAGATGTGCTGATACGAACTCTCCTAGTCTTGGAGAGATATATGAAACATTTGACAGCATGCTTGGAAAGATAAAGTAAACAATTTTGGCTAAGGATCCTACTTTGGGATTTTATGAGCGACATATTAAGCCCATTGTGATGCGGAGGTGGAACACAATGAACACTTTGCTTCATATGGCAGCCTTTGCTCTAAATCCCAAATGGTATGCACCAAAGGCTAGAAGGTTGCCTCCTTGTGATGATGAAGAGATGAAAGGAGGGCTAATGAAGGCTTTTCGAAAGATGTATTCAGTTGAGGAGTCTGCAATACTTCACACACAATGGCTTGCATTCACAAATCTTCATGGTCCAACATTCAATAAACCAAAGGCAAAGATAGATAGATCTATACTAGCTCAAATTGATCCTATTGGATGGTGGACATGGCACGGGAAGGATACACCACAATTGAGGATGCTTGCCATTTACCTCCTTTCACAGGTTGCTAGTTCCTCTATTGCAAAGAGGAATTGGTCCACATATGGCTTTATCCACTCCATCAAGAAGAATGGACTTACCTCTAGACAAGCAAAGAAGCTAGTGGCCATGCATAGTGCTCTTCAACTTCAAAATGTCACACTCCAGAGTATCAACAGACAACAACTTTACGATGGGATGTTGATCCTAAATATGTCACTCAAGTTGATGAGGAGGAGGCACCAGAGGGATTAGTTGGGATTCCATTGGATGAGGTAGACGCTCACAGTGGCAATGACTCGGAGGAGGGCTCCGATTTTGATGCAATGATGAGATACAAATTAGGGGCAGCAGTGTACTTTATTTTTTGTATTTTCATAATGTAATTGAAAGTGAAACTAGCCTTTGGGCATTTTGTTGTAACATGTATACTATTTCTTAATATCATATGCATATTGACAATGAATTATGAAAGCAATTTGACTTAAGTTTTGACATTTGCTAATTTGTTGGACTTCGACTCTCATGTGAACTCTCAATTTAACATAAATGATATGTATTAAGGTTCTATAATGTATATATGAATGCTTTATCAATGTTATCATATGAATATTTAAAATTTCCCTATATATTTTAAATTTTCCCTATTTTTTATATAGTCATCCCCTTTGTCATCCCCTATCGTCCCCAAAAATGGCCCGAAAAATCGGGGACTACAAAACACATCCCCTAATCCCCTACCATCCCTATCTCGAAAACTTGGGGTAACATAGGTTTTAATAGGTTTTGTCTTAACCAAATAAAACGTCAAGCAATCTTCCCCAAACAAGAAGACATCCACTCTACTAATGAAATTCTCTTTCCCCACATTTGTGTTAGTGTATTCACTATATCGAACTCATATTTTACCTTCCTCAGCTATGGTTGATCATATGTTTAGCAAACCTCTTGTTTGCAACATAGTTGGTTATCCTCTTCTTCACTAGAGTCTAGGTAGGTATCAAATTCATAGGCTACAAATACTCCTCCTTGGGATGCTTAATCTCAAGTTTTTCATGTTCAATAATGAAATTATCATCAATCTCTAACCTAGTGGTGAAGGTAGCTTGGCCATCTAGAAAATTTAAATCAAATTTACTTACCATAAGAGGTGATAGAAGAGCTTTTACTCTGTCGTTCTTTACAATATATCCACATTTTAATCTACACTATGTACTTGGTCTTACAGCTCAACGTACTCTAGCTAAACTTGTCATGACACACTATTGGTGCTTGGACTAGGCTATAATTCTTGACTTGCAACCACACCCTAACTTTCCTAACATGATTCTAAACAAAAATCACTTTGATTAGTTATTTCTAAGATGAACAACATCCTTGCTTATCACTTTCTCATGTGCCCAAACATATTATATCCATCTGCATCAATTGATTATATCCATCTGCATCAATTGATTGTATCCATCTGCATTGATTGAAGTCATCCCTATGAAAAGCATCCTTTCCTCTTATTCTTTCTCTATCCTAGAGCAATCTTCTTTTCTTATAATCCTAAACTTGACTGGCTTGTCTACTAAAACTTATGAGCATATTGTTCTCAATCATTGTTAACCCACAATGCTCTCCTCTAGCAAACCAATGAGATATGTGCCTCAACTATAATTCCCCATTAACATCGTGGCACCATCACCATAACTCCCTTAACCAAACTTCAAAAAACGCTAATAATCTCCATAATTTCAATTTCAGACTTGGACGAGTGACAATCCAAGCACTTCTTCATAGTCCTTGATGATCCTCACACTACAAGACCATCCCCTTCCGATAGAATAGCATTGCACCATCCTATTTCACAAACCCCTCTTCCACCAAATATGTGATCTCACCCATTCCTATGCAACCCAAAGTAATCCTTGCA